>JARYGA010046536.1:0-70674 GCA_030545235.1 Helianthus tuberosus
TCAGCAGAACACTTCTTTGGCTCAGACCAGTGGCTAGGCTCTGATACCACCTTCTGTCGCAACCCTCGATCCCTGATTCCCGGGAACGGGCGGACGCGATCCAGTTTCGGTGGTATCGTGGTATTTGTCTAATTTGGCAGCGGAAATTTCATCAGGACCGTAGTTAGGAAATGTTTATCAGAGTAAAACCACCTCATTTAATATTCATAATCACATGGGTAAAACCCAAGTTTCTTATTACAATACATTCATAGGGATAAACCCTATTTTATTAAATTTTAAAACATCGTTTATTTGGTAACTTTTATAGCCACATTTTCCCAAGCCTTCAGTGCTCTCCAGCTGGCTTTTTACTAATTGGTTGTCACATTGGGTTACCTAAAACGCGTTTTAAAAACATTTGTCAGTGGGAAATGCTGGTGAGTGAATCTCAGTTTAATCAAGTTTAAATAAAAAGTCACAGTGAACAGTATTGAGAGCGATCACATTGTTTATGTCTACACAATTACTCCATTTAGAACTGTCAATCCACTGACTTTTGGGTCATATTACACATTGGCTAACTCATTGTCCAATGGTAACGTACTGTCATCCTCAACTTACTACTCACAGTGTAGTAAATTTTGTATACAAAACCCTAACACACCGGCAGTAATTGAAGAACTACAAAGACTCAATCACCGCTTATTTTCATAGTAAAACATTTAAGGTTTAGTAAAACATTACCAAAAAGATTAACAAAAAGAGGATAAACTCACATTGCTATCTTAGACTTTGCATAAGGGTTTCCTGGATATAATCTATAATTTATACAAATGTACATTGGTTAGTATCATAACCCTTTGAAAATATTAATGATACCCTCCCCGAGACGGCATTCCAACAACTACGTCGGGCAGAACCACGACAGTTGTTACGGAACCCTAAATCAATCAGGCAGCGTAACTATTATGAAACTGGGGTTATAATACTTACAACGGAGCAGAACCTCGCTAATTAGGGGTATAATACCCGACTATAACTTCTACTACTTCAGAAATTGAGATTGAGAATGAATTGTGAGCGACTGAAAACGAAAACTGATGCGTTCTATTTATAGTGCTGATATCTGGTCTCCACGCGGCCCGCATCAACATCCGGTCAACGCGTAGCTTGTCCCGGTCATCAGATAGGTCCGCCACGATGTCGACACGTGTCAGCTCAGGGTGTCTCCGCGTTGTTGATCTCTCGCGGCCCGCGTTAGATTAAGATGGGGTCTACGCGGCCCGTTTGAACTAAAGAAATCAACGATATCCGGTATCCACCTTGATACCGCCCGCGTAAGCTTGAGGTGAGGTCCTACGCTGCCCGCCCCAGCTTAATTTTTATTGTTTTTAATTTATTTTATATGTTATAACATAATTCGAGCTCGGTTTTCACATACGGGGTGTATTCAAAGACATATTGGGACATTATAAAATAAATAGGGTGTCGGAAATATTATAAGGGCATTGGTTTTACCGAGGGTTGTTACAAACCAAGTCCAAGTTAATGACCTTGGCTGACCAGTTTATGAAGTTTTCTGATATTTGAAACAGATTTAAGTTCAAATTAATGAACTTATGAATTTTCAAGCAATTACCAATCACTTTTTCACAAACTTCTGCTTATCCAACCCTCATGATCCATACATGTTCAGCACATAAGACTTTGATCATCTGATCCTCAACGTTCGTTGTCAAAAATAAGATGAAAAACAAATCTTTTTGGATTTTATAAAATGCTAAACAAACAGAAAATAAGCAATAAATCTGTACAAACAATATTTTTGGTGAGTGTGTTAGGGAATCATATCAGCTGCTGACAAGATACAAGCACCGTTAAGCTTGGATTACATTTTCAATATTAAACAGTTCGCATTAATTGTCGATATACTGATCCTCTTAAATTCTCACACAAAGTTCAATCTGTTCAGGATACGAATTTAGTGTTTTAAGGCTTAACTATTACGCATGTACCACCTCAGAATATACTCCCGTATCCAGATCCCAATATTCAGTCTTACAGGTGAGTATACCTAGATGATATCTGTAAGAGGTTAAATGCGAGGGCCGTGAGAGCTCAAGCTATTGCTTCCGCAAAATCAGAGAGATGACGGCTTCGACTTTTGGTGTGTCCCCTTTGGGGATCTTCTTTTACAACAGCACATGATTAGCATTTTTCAATCTTTCATCATTTTTTATGCTGAGGGGAGGCTTATATTTCAAGCAGCGTAAAGTATTCTCCGGGGACTAGGCCATTGCTTCACCAAAATCAGAAGTCCCGGGATAATACCCCAGATATCACTAAGTATAAAGACCTAGTATCTCAGAAAGAGGGATCTTTTAAACAAGATTTCAGGGGTTACCTATATATCCTGGAGATGTTCCCCACGTAAAATCAAGTAATTTAGGTTTATATCCCGAACAAACCTACTAAATGTGTAAAAACCTATCGGCATATCATCTGCAAGACTGCTTAACACATTTTTACTTTACATATCTTTAGCGTACTGCATCTGTCTAGCTGATGTACTATCACTTCCCCTTTTTACACAAACTCTTTTTCAGTTTTTGGATTTTAACATTTTATCATGTTTTTGGATTTTCTGCAAACTATCTCCCCCTAAAAACAAAAACATATTTTTGTGTTTTTGATTTTATCAAAAGCAGAAAATAAACTGTACAAAAACTTGACAACATGACATGGATCACTTCAGATCGCCGTCCTCCTCCGCTTCACATTCAACAACCCTCCCAGAAAACAAATTTTTCATCCCATTTAATTTAAAAAGATAGTTAAATCTCTTTTTATCAAACGGTTTGGTGTAAAAATCAGCTTTCTGTTCATCGGTGTGTATATGTTCGATTCGAATTAATTTCTTCTCGTGACAATCACGGATGAAATGATGCCGAATTTCTATATGCTTTGTTTTAGAATGGTGAACCGGGTTTTTCGTTATGTTAATCGCTGCCTCATTGTCCACATAAATGGGCGTATCCAAGAACTGCAAACCAAAGTCTCACATCTGCTGTTGGACCCAAAGGATCTGTGAGCAACAGCTGGAGGCCGAAACGTATTCTGCCTCGCACGTAGAGAGCGCTACTGAGGTTTGTTTCTTGCACTGCCAGGTGACAAGTCAAGTTCCAAAGAACTGACAACCTGCAGTGGTGGACTTTGCATTTTGCTTGCAGCTACCAAAATCAGAATCAGCAAAACCAGAAAGAGAGAAGTCACCAGACTTAGGATACCACAAGCCGGTGCTTGGGCAGCCTTTCAAATACCGTAATATTCGTTTTACGATCGCCAGGTGTGACGGGCGTGGGCTGGACTGATAACGGGCGCATAAGCAAGTCGGATACATGATGTCTGGGCGGGAAGCAGTAAGATACATCAAAGATCCAATTATCGACCGGTAATACGTCTCGTCCACTTTCTCTCCACTTTCATCTGGACATATTCCGTGGTTTTGAGCTAAGGGAGTCGATGTTGGAGTAGATTCAGACATGTTGAACTTTTCCAGAACATCATTCATGTATTTAGTTTGATGGATGAAGATTCCTTCGGGCATTTGATCCACCCGCAGCCCTAGGAAGAAATTCATCTCCCCCATCGAGCTCATTTCAAACTTTCTTTTCATCACTATTTCAAAATCTTCGGTAAAATCAATGCCTTCTTGCTGACTGAATCCATGTACTACCAATCGTGCTTTATTTCTCACGATCACTCCTCTATCATCTCATTTACATTTAAAGACCCACTTAGTCTTTATCAACTTTTGACCTTCCGGGAGATCCACCAATCTCCAAACTCCAAGTTTCTCGAACTGTTGCAGCTCTTCCTACATAGCGTTTACCCAGCTTTCTTCAGTTAAAGCTTCTTTATACGTTCTTGGTTCAACCTGCGAGATGAAACATTTTAGAGAAAAATCAACTTGTAAAGGAGCAACAGATGTATAAAAACATGTAAGATCTCTGTTGATCTGATCTCGCGTTTTTACTCCACTCTGAAGATCACCAATTATCTGCTCCGAAGGATGATAAGACAAGGTTCTTGGCATAGCAATGTCAGTCACGCTCACTTCCGATTGTAAGTTCATAATATCTTGATCACCGGTGTGATCCTCAGCTTCTGTCGTTGCAACATTTGGTTCCTCGTCAAAAGTCGGACCGTCTTCCGATTCTAAGTCATCAGAATTATCAAACGTTGGAGCTGGTTCCTCTGGGGGTTCGTGTGTCGTTCCACTTGGACTTGCCTCGTTATCGTTTGTACCACTTGTAGGATTGCTTGTACCCACGTCGGGCTGATAAACTACCAACGGTCTTGGCACCTGATCTTGTGACAAAGATTGTTGATGTTGGTATAGTAAAACAAGTTCCTCTATGCTTGGCTCAGTTGGCAAATGGAAAGACTCCCAGAGTTTATCATAATCGAACAGAAATCTTTGTCCAGGAAGTTGTGATGGAGCAGTATGCTTCTGACAATCAACATGCTGAACTTGAATTATCTTCCCCAGGCATGGTACGAACACCCTCTTCAGCGGACTCGCATAACCTACAAAGAAACCCTCGTTACTTTTAGCACCAAACTTACCATCTGGATCAATAAAAGTACAAGGCGATCCAAACGATTCTAAAATCTTCAAATTTGGTTTGTAACGATGAAGAAGTTCAAAACAGGTTTTCTTGTATTTCTTGACTGTTAGAACACGATTCAGTGTATAACACGCTGCTGCAACTGCTTCACTCCAGAAAAATATCGGCAGCTTGGAATCGGCGAGCATCGTTCGAGCTGTTTCAATTAAGGTACGATTCTTTCTTTCAGCTACACCATTTTGCTGTGGAGTGTATGGTGCGCTAAATTCATGAAGAAATCCTTTCTCATTGCAAAACTCGAGCATTCGATTGTTCTTAAACTCTGTTCCATTGTCACTCCGAATTCTTCTGATCGGCACTTTGTACAGCGTTTCCATCTTCTTGAATAGAAACATTAACGACTCAAAAGTTTGATCTTTGCTTTCCATACACATTACCCACGAAAACCTTGTGAAGTCATCAGTGACCACAAGACAGTACAAGTCTCCGCTTACGCTTTTCACATTGACTGGTCCAAAGAGATCCATATGGAGTCTCTCTGGCGGTACTCTGATTGAATTCAGCAACTTCTGTGGGTGTGTCTTTTTGGTCTGCTTTCCCTTCTTGCACTCTACACAATCATCATTCAAATGAAAATTTTTCAAATTTACACCTTCTACAAGATCATTGTGCACAAGAAAATTCATTTTTCTGACATGAATGTGACCCATCTTTCGATGCCACATTTTGGACTCTTTTTCAGTCGCTTTTGTATTTTGATACAAAACATTGTTTCTGATAATCTGTTGTTGTTGCGACACTCATATCCAGGACATACAAATCGTTTTCCCGTGGAGCGCGCATCAACACCATGTTCTCAGGAATTTTAAAACCAGGTTTTATGATTAAACATTCATTTTTAGTAAAGTGTACTGTAAAAGACTTGTCACGGATCTGTGAGATACTCAGTAGATTGTTTTCAAGTTCGATGATATAGTTCACTTTTTCAAATGACACCACTCCATTTGTTAGAGTTCCTTCACCAACTATCCTGCCACCCTGATTTCCTGCAAATCCAACATATCCACCGTTAATTGATTTAACGTCATAGAGCAAAGCTAACATTCCTGTCATATGCCTTGAAGCTCCGCTGTCCATGATCCACTTCGAGATTATTGACCTCGGAAGCCCCTGCATACATCACAGAAAATTCATTCAAACAATGAAGCCCATGATTTCTTTTCTTTTGGAACACTACCAAACACAAGATCACAATTCACATCAACTTTCGGAATGTTAAAAATGACGTTTGGAACAACAAATTCAGATTTTGGTTTTAAATCACCCTTTTTAATTGGAGGAAATTCCTCAAGCAACTTATCTAGTTCAAATCCCAGTTTTTCAACATCATTGTCAAAAACTTTTGATTCAGATTTTAGCTCGTTTTCCATTTTCTTTTCTTCAACTGATTGTTTTGGTTTTGCCACCCATGATTGGTTTTCAAAAATTTGTGTCTTCGGATAAACCTTTGAAGTCTTTTGGGTTTTCGAAGATTCACCAATTTCAAATGTTTATTTCGGCTTATCCTCGGACTTCAAAGATTCACCCCTTTTCAAAATTCGAACGGGGGAAACCATTTGTGTTTTACCCTTAACATCAGTTGGAGTTTTAGGTTTGGGTTTTTGCAAAACTGGTTTCTCAAGCTTTTTCATACATTGCTCGGCCATATGACCAATTTCATTGCAGTGGTAACAAATTCTTTTGTCATACTCGACAAAAGTTGATTTGTAGGTCTCTTGTCTCAACTTCTTAGCTGCATTGAAATCATCAATGGCTTTTTTACTAAAAATATAATCCTTTTCAGCATCAACACTAGGACCAGCGACAAAAATATCACTCATCTTTTCTTTTGGCTTGATATTATTCTTAGCCATTTTCTTTTCAAATCCAATACCTTTGTTTTTGAAGTTGTTACCATTTCTTTTGTTAGACCCATTTTTACCCACCCATTCCTTTTTCCCAGGGTTGTTCGGTTGTTTCACAAAAGACTTTTTAGGTTTTGAAAGAAACTCGTTATTGTTAACAACAGAAATGTCAATCTCCACAAGCTTAAACACTTTCTCAACGTTTTCCAATCTGACATTTTGAATTGGATACTCAAAATCAGAATAAAGTTTGTCAGTTCCAGTCATTGTGTAAAACACACTGATCGAATCATCATTCTTAACTGTATCTGATTTTGGTATGAACTTGTCTAAGAAGTTACCATCTTCTTCAGAATCAGAAATGGAATTTTCAAAATGAGTTTTCATAGTATCAAACTCCGAGTTATCACTTTCTTCATCTAACACTTGGTCAACAATAGTTTTGATCACCTGTGACTTGTTGTCAGTGTCGGACGGAGAAAATGTAACATCAATGCTCTCAGGCAACTCATTCTCCACGGTTCTCAATTGGAGATTCAATGCAGATTCCACCACATATGGATACTTTTGAGTGTAATGATTCCACATTGGGGGTGGAACACTTTTGAAGACAGATTTCGCATCAGGTTGTTTCAGAAGAATTTGATCAATCACATATGATGAAGCATCATAACTCATCAGTTTCTTATCAATTCTCTCATTTTCAATTCTCATTAACTCAAGTTCTTTTTTCAAAGAAGCAATTGTGTCTAGATGGATATTAATTTCCATTTGTTTATCCATGACAATAGATTTTAGCAATTTCGTGGCTTTATCATTTTCAAAACTTTCCTTTTTAATCATTTTGATTGATCTTGCCAAAGTGTCATATGCTTCTTTTATCTCACTGAGATCAAATTTTACTTCATCAGTAAATTTCTTCAATTCTTGAAATTGCTTGTCTTTTTCAAGACACTCCATGCATGATTTTGAACAATTTTTGCATGGAATTTCAAGAATCGAATCAACCTTTTCGGTAACCTTTTCTTCTTGATTAATTTTAATATCTGTTTTACCAAAACCATCAGACTCTGACTCAGACTCGTCTCCTGATTTGATCTCCTCATTTTCCGATTTCTCGTCAGACTCCTTTTTGACCGTTTCGACAGACACACTTTCAACTGACTCGGTTTCGACAGACTTTAATTCGACGGATTCTGTTTCTACCTCTTTTAGCTTGCCCATCAATGCTTTATCAGCAATCTCTTTAAGAGTCTCTTCATTCATTTCTTTTGAAACGTCAATTATCTCTTCAACTGGAACTGGTTCATTATCATATCTTGGACAAAGACCAGTAGTTGGCTCACTGAAGAAACCTGCAAAAGATTCAAACATATTAGGTGTGACAACCCTCATAATTCCATGTATCCGTATGATTTATTAATGATAATTAAATTGCTTGATGACTGTGCAGAATCACTTAACTGCTTTCTGATCACTGTGTTATACTTACATGTGCTTGTTAACATACTAGTAGTGTACAGAAAAGTTACTAAATAGTCCGGTATGCTTTCCTGAGTATTGAGAATTAAAAATGTTACAAAAATATATATATAGGACACTTTACGGATTAATTAAGCACTTTAACGGAACAGTATCAAACCGAACAACCGACATTACCCGAAACACAAAAATGTTGTCAAACACATTGTTTTTATTTTTCTAAGCTAGTTAGGGTCCCCGAACACCCTAACACACTATATATTACTCAACACACATAAATCCCTAACTAAGCACTTGGAAACTAACTAAGTTCCCTAACCATCCATCACCACCCAACTAAACCAACCCCCCCCCCCCCAAAATCGGTTCTAGATGTGGGAATCCCCACTTGATTTTTCTTGATTTGTTTAATTGGTTTGCCATGTACTTAAGGGACATTATGTCTAATGGGTAATTAGATGTTGGAATTTACTTATATATACACACTAGTCCATACACATTCATCTTCATCCTCATCAAACAACTAACTCTCTCTCCCTCTCCCTCTTTGGTCTCGGCCGACCCCCTTCACCCACACACCACCCATCTTCATTTCAAGTTCAAGCTTTTCAAGAGCATCCATAAGTGTAAGAAGGTGAACAACGAAGCTCGGTGAGTTCGAAAGTTGAAGGACCTTCTCTATTCGCTATTAACCACCACATTTCTTCACTCGAACTTACCTAGTCTTGAACTAGTGGTAAGAACTTAGATCCTTGCATTTTACATGTTGTTTTAATGGTTAATAGATGTATTATGAAGAAAACATATGAACACCATAAGATCTTACACTTAAAACTTGAACATAAGCTTAAACAAGATGATACATGAAGAAATGATGTTAGAATGATGTTGTTTGGTGTATGATGATTATGTGCTAACATGAAGGACTTATAATCTGCTGTAAGTATCATTGTTTATCGCTAAACATGTTAACGGAATCAATCGAGCGCGCTTTAGAATGTTAAAAAAACTGAAAACAGAAGGCTGTTTGGTGATTACAGCCAACTTCAGTTGGCTGTAATAGGACCTAAATAAAACGAAAAATGTATTTTCTGAAGTCTAGATTTATGTATTATGAAATACGGTTCTAATGGCACTGGAATCATAATTTTTGGACTTCGTTTACTATTTTTAAAGACCCGTTTTGTAACAGCAACTAAAGCTGAGTTTTTACTGCAATAAATGGGTGTTATATTTTTAATCATAACTTGAAATCTATGTTGAATCAGCTCATGAAATTTGTACTGAAAATGACCACGGATGTATTTGTAATTCTCCCACTGGAATTTCGTAAATCGGACTTACGATGAATTTTAAATAAATTATTCCGTGGACTGCAGTCAGAAAAAGATAAATCTGATTTCAGTCTGGAAAATGATTTTTTATAAAATATTGGTGATGAATTGGATCCCAATATTTTTACACAATAATATTTGGATCGTTTAAGATATTCTGTAAAAATTTGGGAATTTTTGGAATAAGTTAACTATATTATTAAAATGCCCGAAAACAGCCCGGTTTTAAATATTAAAGCTGAAACGACATAAGTAGTAATTTGCGTGCCTAAATGTCGAGTATGTTATCTGAGGATGATCTAACATGTTATATGTCAATGAAATTAATATGTGCAATATCGTATGCTTGTTCTTGAGTAGCTATAGGTGGAATTTTTATATGAGCGTGAACTATTGAAGTGAATGCATGTTATGTGGTAGATACGTGTAGGAACTTTGTGCTCTATTTGAAACCACTAAATGACTAACTGGTAATCGTATTAGGACGTGATTGACCGACCTTGACTGTTAGCTATATTTGAGAGTCAAACCGAGCAACCAAAGATGAGTTCACACACACTTTCTAAGGCATGGGATTCCCGGTGGTTGGGAATGGGTTAAAGAAATTAAAATGGGATCAACATATCCTCCTTGGGTAGGATATGTACGGCCATCCTCCATAGGTAGGATGCCAATAATAAATTCTACGTATTCTCCTTGGGTAGAATACGTACGTTCGTCCTCCTTGGGTAGGACAGCACCCTTAAAACTTACTAGATAAAACTCTATCATTAAGTCCCTCATTATATATCGACTTAATCGCCGAGGCCGATGGCGAGCGGGTCATTAGTTAATAGCACTATTAGGTTTAACAAACCTCACATCGTGTCGTCCGAACGGGCGTGTACTAATGAACTATGGCAAACTGTCAGTGATGATAGACATTGATGTAGGGCACAACTATCATTCGTAGCAGTCGATATCATACAGTCTGGTAGTTTACATGGGGAAGCCCCCACTGATTTTGGATATGGTTTAGGTAATAAAAGGAGCTGGTTAAACATACTTTCAACTATGGGGTAACCCCCATGGCAAATAAGCCAACGAAAGTCAAACCACGTTTTCAGAAACAACTTAAAACAAATCAACCAAACGTGAACTCACTCAACTTTGTTGTTGACTCGTTGTTACATGCCTTACAGGTCGCTAGATGCTTATGGAGCTTGCACGAGGAGGAGGTTGTTGTGGAATATGGATTGTTATGTTCCGTGCTAAACATCTAATCCTTATGAACTTATTAAACCTACATTTTGGACTTTAAACTTATGAACTATGGAACTTATGTTTTGGACTTACGTTTTATGCTTCCGCTGTTATCTTAAAATCGGTTACATTCTTTAGGTCACCAATCGTATTGTGGTTGGTTTTATTTACTTAATTGTGTTGTTCAATATGATTGGTGGCTCGATCCTAGACATGTCACGCCTCCAAGCGGTGATACTCCGCAGGGTGGATTTGGGGGTGTGGCATTAGGTGGCATTATTTATTTGAAAGAGCTAGTAATAATCTCCTGTTCAGATTGATAGTAGTAAACTTCTGCAGCTACTTCTTCCAGCTCTGCCAAACTTTCCTCAGACATGACTTCACTGACTTCTTCTATTTCAACAACGCATTCTGGTACTTCCACAATCTCTGCCATCATTGCCCTTCCCTCACTACCAGGGATGTACTTATCCCAACTAAAACCTTCAACAACCTTCTCATCATCTTGATTGACTAAGAGAGCCTTCTCCGGCTTGTTTTCAATCTGAGGTCTTTGGGTGAAAGGTTGTTGACTTGTCTTATAATAGATCGCTTATTTGTAGTAGTCGTTTGTGAACGGGTTTTGATGGTTGTTGACTTCTCGATTTGGACATTCCCGCTTGAAATGTCCCTTCTCTTTACATTTGAAACATGTGACTTTTGATTTATCGAACCCAAGTTTTTTATCTGGTCCTGAAAGACTGTTCCGACCAGTTATTTCCATAAATCGTTGAGCTCTTCTCACCAAGCTTGCCATTCCCCATTTGATGTCTATCAATTCCAGCTCCTCTGGATCGATCTGATCATAGTCTTCCTTTGTCATATCGGGGTTCCCAATTCTACCTGCAACCAAGCTTTCATACGATTCAAGCACCGAAGCAAGAAGTGCTATGTGCTGCTTCGCTGATGATTCAGTAAAGTCTTGAGCATTCTTTATGTTCACCGCTATGTTGCACAGAATTCTTGGACCTTGACTTTGACTATTTGATCCTGACGAACTTTGAGTGTAGGATTGATCAGGTGAGTTTTGAACCTTTGGATTTGGTTCAAAGCTTGCAAATGGTGAGTTATTGTTGCTTGATGTAACAGATGATACTCCGGATGTTGAATCTGCACTAAAAGTTGTTTGCACTTTTGGACTTAGATTTGATGTTGCTGGAGTACTTCCTTTGTAATACAATGAGACATCTTGTTGAACACTAGAAGACTTCATCTTTCTAATCTTTGTCAACTCAAGCTCGTGTGACTCAATCTTTTCAATGAATGTGCTAAGGTTGAATCCCACATACTCCAAATTATTTTTCAACACTAACAGATAAGTGCCCCATTCATCGTATGGCAATGCATCCGCCAATTTATCAACCCATTCCTCATCCGTTTTAGTTATTCCCAATCTCTTCATCTCAACAACTAAATGACAATATCTTTCAATCAACTGCTTTGTTGTTTCACCTTTTATACCCGTAAAGATATCAAACTCTTTCTTCATCAAAGCAGTTTTGCTTTTTATCATAGACACGCTTCCAAGAAATTTTACTTTCAATGAATTCCAAACTGACTGTGAATCACCCTGATGTTGTAGCAGAACTAAGATATCTTCTTTGATGGCTTGTTGTAAAATGCTCATCATTTTCTTTTCTGCTTTGAAATCATCTTGTTCAATTGGAGTCAAACTGCCAATCGTTTTCTCAATTCCCGAACCATTCTTTGGAGGAACATATTTAGACTCGATTTTCATCCAGCATTCAAAATGGTTAGCTTGCACCCAAGTCTTAAACCTTCCTGACCACCCAGCATACTCATCAATGTTCATCAACTTCGGCGGTTTCTGCATAGTACCGAGTTCATTTTCCATGTTCACAATTTGTATGATAGTGGCTGGTGTTTGTGTTGCTGTCATTCCCCCACCGGCAAAGAAGTTGTAAAACTCTTGGTTATCCATTTTACGAAATCAGTTTACAGAAAAAAAAATTCAAGTTTTGAAAATTAGTTACTTTCAAGCAATGAACTTCAAACGAAATACCACGAACGAAATGAACTTTCACACAAAATCAGACTTTCAAGCAAAATTAGGTTTTTCAAACGAAATTAGGTTTTCAAACGAAATTACTTCTCAAACGGAATCAACTTCTCAAACGAAATAGCACTTTCAAGCGAAATCAAGTGCCATTTCAAACGGAATTACTTTTTCAAACGAAATCAGATGTAATTCAAACGAAATCAGTAATTTCATGTGAAATTACCTCAACTTTTCAAACGAAATCAGAGGCTCGTTCAAACGAAATTAACTGTTTGGCCCATTTTTGTCACTTTTAGTCTGAATTTAGGTCTAATTCTTTCAAGGGTTTGATAAAACTGTATGTCACACCCCGACCACGTGAGACAACGTAACGTGGCGGAAATGTCGGGGAGTGTTGTAACAGAATTAATCGTTTCAAATCCATGGCAATTAAAGTTTCGTTTTATTAATCAAACATGAGAGTTTACATTGTTTTAAATAAGAAACAAAGAGTACATAACATAAATTAACTAGTTCTTGTCTCGTTTTAAGTCACTAAGGCACAGGTCCGCCTAAGTATTTCTTGATAAGTCCTATGCATCATCTCCTGAAAACACATGTGAAAATAGGTACGTCAGCATAAAAATGCCTGTGAGATACATAGGTTTTGTGAAAATAGGATTCATGACTTGTAAGTTTAGAAAGAGTTGTTTAATAAAGTTTAGTCATGAACCTTGTAAATTGATTTGTTTTGTAAATCGTTTGAAAAACAATAAGTTCAGATGATATGTATAAATAAGAGAATAATGTATGGTTAAATGAACAACCATGTAGAATGAGTTTGTATAAGATAAGTTGTTTGTAAAACAATGTCTTGTGAAAAGTATGTTATTTGTATAAAATGTTATATGTCTCAAATTAAAATGATTCAAATAACGCTACGATATGTAATACCATACAAACACTTATATATAGGAAGTACCAGCGGCGTATCCACCATGCTTGTATCATATTACACACGCCTCGTTACTTAAGTCACTTACTCAAACCAAACCATCAAGATGTAATGTTAAACAATGTACTAAGTATGCATGCAACGGACATACATAGCATGAAATGTAATGTAAAACCATGTACTAAGTACGCACACAATGGACATACATAGCATGAAATGTAATGTAAAACAATGTACTAAGTATGCACACAATGGACATACATAGCATGAAATGTAATGTAACACAATGTACTAGGTATGCACACAATGGACATACTTAGCATGAAATGTAATGTAAAATAATGTACTAAGTACGCACACAATGGGCATACATAGCATAAAATGTAATGTAAAATAATGTACTAAGTACGCACACAATGGGCATACATAGCATGAAATGTAATGTAAAATAATGTACTAAGTACGCACACAATGGGCATACATAGCATAAAATGTAATGTAAAATAATGTACTAAGTACGCACACAATGGGCATACATAGCATAAAATGTATTGTAAAATAATGTACTAAGTACGCACACAATGGGCATAGATAGCATAGAATGTAATGTAAAATAATGTACTAAGTACGCACACAATGGGCAAACATAGCATGAAAACAATGAAATCATGTACTATAATGTACTAACGAACATAGCAGGTGTATGATGTGAAAACATGGAAAGCATGAAAGTAACAAGTAGGCACATGTGTTCCACCCCAAAACGTTTGGAAAACAGTAAAAGAGGGGTCTATGTACTCACTTGAGATTGCTCAGTAGTCCTTGAGTAACAACCAAACAATGCTAGAGATCACGGATATCAAACGGCATCTAATATAGGTAACTATGTTAATAAACCGGACCTAAATCAGAGGATTAGATAGAATGAGGGTTCGTAAACCAAACGAGTATGGAGACCCGTGTCATATGGTTTATCAAAGCCTACATACTAAATGAAACCTAAACTAAGTGCTTACGACCCATTACGACCCGTTTAGGTAGCTTATGCTACTTTAACGCGTCGTGCGCGCAAAAGCGCACTCGAGACGTCTAACTAGCCCTATGACAAGTGTTATATGCCTAAACATGTTACATAATCAGTTATGTGACAAAAGTTTAGGTTACATATGCTTAATTACCAATTATACATGAAAAGGGTATTCTGGTAATTTACCTAAGGCATATAAACTACCTATCATACAACTACTCAAACGATGTGACCATAGGGTATAACCTCGGAAGGTTATTCCCTATATGTTATGGTCCTAAAGTATTTGGTCGGATCCTAATGATCGACCAAAATGGGTCGGGTTCGAAGGTATAAGCGATTTATTAGATCGCTTACCCTTACGACCTTAGACAAGCACAAAACTAAAAGTGACGAGCTAAGCATGTTAAAACATGCTTAACTAAGTTTGAAAACAAGTTTAGCATCAAAACAAATGGTTTTGATACCTAAGAGTAGTTTGGTTACAAAATACGCACGAATGCGCATTTTGACCGAAACTACGGCTCGTCACTGAGCCTAGACAACGTGGTAATCAGTAGGCATAGTCACAAGGGACTATAACCATCGTGATTACGCTCACGTTGCGAAGTTCAAACGAACTTCGCATTGACCATAAACTGGTCAATGCAGAAAGTCAAACAAAGTTTGACTTTCGGACTCGAAAAGCAATAAAAGAACGAAGGAACACTTACCCAGGGTCCCCGAAAGCTAATCTTGATCCGAGTAGCTCAGGTATGAAACAATGGTTTCAACTTAGAGCTTCTAAGATCAGATTCTTGTGGGTTTTGAAGTTAGGGGATGTGGGTATTTATAGGATTTCCCGAACCGTTAGGATCGTTTCTTGGAAACCGTGATCGAATCTAAGGTGTACACTTGTTGGAAAGTTGTGGTAGGTTAATTGGCCACCCACCATAAGGAATCAACAGGTGGAAAGGGGTTTGGGAGTGCACGACAGCTGGAAACAGGCTGTTCGGAAGCTTCTGATGTTCTGGGGACTGCTTGCGCACCGTAACACTCAGAGTGTTGAGGTGCGCAAGGACCTGCAGACCAGAAAGTTTGATTTTTGGCAGTTTTGGTCCCTGTTGTGTAATAAGGCCATTTCCGACACGTTTAAGGCCCGTTAACCCCATTTCAAAGCTCTAAAATGAAGTTAAAGTATAGGGAACTTAAAATGTGCTCAAAAATATCTCGGATGTCGGTTCGTTTGGCCGTACGATCGCGATGTTCGCTTAATTACGACGGAATGCGCATAAGCGCGAAAAACGATCCAAATGACGCGACGAATGGATTTTTCTTATGCCAAACACTAAAATAAAATATTTTAGTGCTTACATAAATTTTTGGAAGTCCGGATGTATTCAGAACGTAAGTTATGCGCGAAAGTGCAAACTTGTGCACTTTTTGACGCTTTTAGTCCCTGAATGACCCAAAAGTTTATTTTAGCATACCGAACACCTCAAAGCTTATTTCTAAGTTATGTAAAGGTTATTTAAGGTATGTTAAGCCTATTTCACTATTCCGGAGTGTTCGTTGCATTAAACTGGTTATATCTACGCATCAGAGCGCGTATAACCCTCCAGAAAGCGATTTAACGCTTGAAATCGAACAAGAGTTGATATGTGCAAATGATACACATATTTTTACAAATCCCAAGTATGAAATACAATATTTCATTGGTTTGGCATTTGTTTGATGGTTGAAGTGACACAGGTGTCACAGTCTCCCCTACTTTAGGAAATTTCGTCCCGAAATTTAATTTTAGTAGAAACTTGTGAGGACGACAGTGATGTTTTTGCTTTGAATGAACCCCTTGAATCCTAAGTAGAACTCTGGGCCATGATAGGGTTCTTAGCGAAATTTTCAATCCCTCAAAGTGAAGTCCTTGTAGCAGCAAAACATGGAGTTTCAAACTATGGATAGGAGAACGTTTCCCATGAAGACTTATCATAGGAAACTTGAATTCACGATTGGGAAGTGTAAGATAAAATGACATCGGTCAAAGTCCAAGACTTCTCCCGTATCATTACTCTTATCACTATTGGTCTTTACACATGACAAAACTTCCTGTGGTTTCTGTGCACTGAATTCCATAATTATATAGGCCTCCATAATTACATAATTCCTTGCACAGTCTGCACAGTTCATTTCATAATGCGTATGGGGAAAAATCAAACGAATAATCCTGTGGTGATTTAACTTGACTGCAATAGAGTCTCTTTAACTAGGTCACCAAAGGATTAGATCAACGAACAATCTCTTGAACTAGACTACCCGAGGGCCTATTTAACTACATAAACACATGATATCTTTAACTAGATTGCCGAACCAATCTATTTAACTAGGTCAACGAAGGATCTCTTCAACTAGACCACCAGAGGGCCTATTTAACTATATCAACGCATGATATATTTAACTAGATTGTCGAACCAATCTATTTAACTTAGATCGACGTAGGATCTCTTTAACTAGACCACCAGAGGGCCTATTTAACTATATCAACGCATGATATATTTAACTAGATTGTCGAACCAATCTATTTAACTTAGATTGACGTAGGATCTCTTTAACTATACCACCAGAGGGCCTATTTAACTATATCAACTCATGATATATTTAACTAGATTGTCGAACCAATCTATTTAACTTAACTACCCAAGAGGAATATTCAACTACACCAACACATGATGTCCTTAGACTTTGGAATAGTACTTTATAATCCAAGGGACTTAACTACAACGTAGAAGTCCATTAAGGATTTAAGATAGTACCTTTTTGAATATCCTACTACGAATCCTTCATATGAAGATAAGAAAGATTCTATGAGGATTTGGATAACGAATATCCAGAGTATACAAAAACCCAAAAATGCATAAAAGAAAACGCAAAATGCATAAACACATAGTCACACAACCACAAAATTGTTTATCTAGATCTTTAATTTGTTAATTTGTTTTGTTGATTGCGTACATGTATTTGAAGCACACTAGGAATCCATTCCGTGGATTTCATTTGGTACTTTAAACATTAGCAAGAATTTAACTATGAAGATAGAAATATTTTTAAAAAGAAAATTTGATTTCGATTATAAGGAACCGAAATGTTCGAATTTAGATACATAAGGAATCCAATTAAGGACTCTGATTTGAATGATAATCATCCATAAAGATCTAATTATGAGGATAGAAAGATCCTATTTTGGATTTTGGAATTTTGTGTAACGAGAGGTGTTTCGACACCTTGCACTAGGCGTGCTTAAGTCGATACACAAGGTAGAAAGTTCATAAGGTTGAGGCGCTAGATATGCCAAGCGACATATGAATCAGAGTTTGAAGGTTGGGGACTACGTATGTTAAATCGATTATACGAACATGGTTGACTTAGGGTTGGTTTAGACCACCTTGGTTTGGGTTGAATTGACAAGCATTTGTCAGGTGACCGAGTCGTCCACGTGATGCGCACAGACGACACTGCAGGCAAGCTTGGTGAGGTGCATTACATTTGTTGCCCATAAGCATATACCGGCATTTGGTTTCCTTGCAAGAGGTTGAGCAGCAGCCGGATTTGTAACAGCTTTGCTTTGGATTGCGAAGCGGCATATGTTAATCAAATGTCCCCATCGTCCACTGTGGGTACATTTGAAACAGGGTATCTAATTCGAATGATGGCGGTTGCATTGATTTCTCCAAGGAGCGGTTCCCTTGTATGGCTTCATCCCTTAGGCGAGTCATGGTAATAGTTAAATCAACGGCCTTCTGGAGTACGACGTCAAATTGTTGGGCAATTGCAGCACATAGTTCGGACATTGTTGTTGCGATGAAGAGGCATCATGAAGGAAATGGAAGACATGGGAGGAAACAAGGGAAATGAAAACAGAATGACAATGCATAAAAATTGCGATCATTTGTTTGTTACCTAAGGCAAACAAATGAGACGGTGACTAATCAAAGTAAATCGGTCATATAATGTATCGCGAAGACATGCTTGCCTATAAGTGGACACTCACCCCAAGAGTTCCCAGGTAAGAGTGACTGGTCTGATTATGTGGATTTGTACGAACACTCTAGCCTTATACAGAAAACCCAGGGTACAGGCATTCACTCTTCCAGTTTGCACGTGTTCACACTATTTAGGACCCAAAACTTTGACGAGAGTTTTGAAAACTCAAAGGGGTTCAAAACCTTGTAACAGAGGGTTTAAAACCTTACAATAGAGGGTTCAAAACCTAGCAATCAATCATCCAAGAACAGATGATTAATTTTCAAAGCGGATTCGAAATTTATGTTCTTGTTGTGGTCGTCGCCTAAGGATAGGTGACGGTATTGTTTTATGACTAAACACAAGTAGACTCGCGTTAGGGTCCTAGGAAGGTTATAGACTAGGTCAAAGTATTACTAATAACCTAATTCCCTATAACCATTGGCTCTGATACCATCTTTTCTGTCACACCCCGACCACGTGAGACAACGTAACGTGGCGGAAATATCGGGGAGTGTTGTAACAGAATTAATCGTTTCAAATCCATGGCAATTAAAGTTTCGTTTTATTAATCAAACATGAGAGTTTACATTGTTTTAAACAAGAAACAAAGAGTACATAACATAAATTAACTAGTTCTTGTCTCATTTTTAGTCACTAAGGCACAGGTCCGCCTAAGTATTTCTTGATAAGTCCTATGCATCATCTCCTGAAAACACATGTGAAAATAGGTACGTCAGCATAAAAATGCCTGTGAGATACATAGGTTTTGTGAAAATAGGATTCATGACTTGTAAGTTTAGAAAGAGTTGTTTAATAAAGTTTAGTCATGAACCTTGTAAATTGATTTGTTTTGTAAATCGTTTGAAAAACAATAAGTTCAGATGATATGTATAAATAAGAGAATAATGTATGGTTAAATGAATAACCATGTAGAATGAGTTTGTATAAGATAAGTTGTTTGTAAAACAATGTCTTGTGAAAAGTATGTTATTTGTATAAAATGTTATATGTCTCAAATTAAAATGATTCAAATAACGCTACGATATGTAATACCATACAAACACTTATATATAGGAAGTACCAGCGGCGTATCCACCATGCTTGTATCATATTACACACGCCTCGTTACTTAAGTCACTTACTCAAACCAAACCATCAAGATGTAATGTTAAACAATGTGCTAAGTACGCACGCAATGGACATACATAGCATGAAATGTAATGTAAAACCATGTACTAAGTACGCACACAATGGACATACATAGCATGAAATGTAATGTAAAACAATGTACTAAGTATGCACACAATGGACATACATAGCATGAAATGTAATGTAAAACAATGTACTAGGTATGCACACAATGGACATACATAGCATGAAATGTAATGTAATGTAAAATAATGTACTAAGTACGCACACAATGGGCATACATAGCATGAAATGTAATGTAAAATAATGTACTAAGTACGCACACAATGGGCATACATAGCATGAAATGTAATGTAATGTAAAATAATGTACTAAGTACGCACACAATGGGCATACATAGCATAAAATGTAATGTAAAATAATGTACTAAGTACGCACACAATGGGCATACATAGCATAAAATGTAATGTAAAATAATGTACTAAGTACGCACACAATGGGCATTCATAGCATAGAATGTAATGTAAAATAATGTACTAAGTACGCACACAATGGGCATACATAGCATGAAAACAATGAAATCATGTACTATAATGTACTAACGAACATAGCAGGTGTATGATGTGAAAACATGGAAAGCATGAAAGTAACAAGTAGGCACATGTGTTCCACCCCAAAACGTTTGGAAAACAGTAAAAGAGGGGTCTATGTACTCACTTGAGATTGCTCAGTAGTCCTTGAGTAACAACCAAACAATGCTAGAGATCACGGATATCAAACGGCACCTAATATATGTCACACCCCGACCACGTAAAACAACAAAGCGTGGCGGAAACGTCGGGGAGTGTTGTAACAGAATCATTGTTTCATAACACATGGAAATTGAAATATTGTTTTATTAAATAAAAGAGTTACATTGTCTTGACAATCAGAGAAACATAACATAAATAACTAGTCTTGCATCTTTTATTGTCACTAAGGCCCAAGTCCGCCTATGTGTATCTTGATAAGTCCTATGCATCATCTCCTGAAAACACATGTGAAAATAGGTATGTCAGCATAAAAATGCCTGTGAGATACATAGGTTTTGTGAAAACAGAATTCATGACTTATGTTTGAGAAAATGTTTAGTCATGAACCTTGTAATTTGCTTTGTCTTGTAAATCATTTGAAAAGTGATAAATAAACCAAATGATATATATGTATAAAAGAATAACACATGGTTAAGTGGATAACCATGTGAAATGAGTTTGTATAAATTAAGTTGTTTGTAAAACAATGTATTGTGAAAAGTATGTTATTTGTATAAAATGTTATATGTCCAAATTGAAATGATTCAAATAACGCTACGATATGTAACATCATACAATCACTTATATATAGGAAGTACCAGTGGCGTATCCACCATGTTTGTATCATATTACACACGCCTCGTTACTTAAATCACTTACTCAAACCAAACCAACAACGTATGATGTTTATGTCAATATGTAAATCATGTAATGTATAACCAATGTCAATAATGTTTATGTGTCAAATGTAAATCATGTAATGTATAACCAATGTCAATAATGTTTATGTGTCAAATGTAAACCATGTAATGTATAACCAATGTCAATAATGTTTATGTGTCAAATGTAAATCATGTAATGTATAACCAATGTCAATAATGTTTATGTGTCAAATGTAAACCATGTAATGTATAACCAATGTCAATAATGTTTATGTGTCAAATGTAAATCATGTAATGTGTAACCAAAATGATATGTATGGCTAGTGAAATATATCAACTAAACCATATGCACAAAAACAAAGTATTGAAGTAAAACATGGTTTAAATCAAAGCTATGTTTTGTGGAACAAATGCATGCTATACTGTTATAAACATCTATGCGGTATTGTGAGAATGCATACATCCAAGCCTTGAGACTGTGGCGATAAACCATTAAACAAATTAAAGGTTTATCTGTGCTTATGTATATCGAATTCGGTCATTCCTTCCAATCCAAACAAACCTAGGATTTCAGGAACGGGAGTTGTCAATTCCTATGGTACCACTACCTACTAACGAACGGCATGATCGGTGTTAATGAATGTATATTGATCCATCAAAACAAACCAAATATCATATCAAAATGTAAGCATGTGATGAAAACAACTGTACTAAGTATGCAACAAATGGACATACATAGCATGTGAACTGTACTAAGTATGCAACAATAGACATACATAGCATGTGACGTGAAACAACTGTACTAAGTATGCAACAATAGACATACATAGCATGTGACGTGAAACAACTGTACTAAGTATCCAACAATAGACATACATAGTATGTGACGTGAAACAACTGTACTAAGTATGCAACAATAGACATAAATAGCATGTGAACTGAAACAACTGTACTAAGTATGCAACAAATGGACATACATAGCATGTGACGTGAAACAACTGTACTAAGTATGAAACAATAGACATACATAGCATGTGACGTGAAACAATTGTACTAAGTATGCAACAATAGACATACATAGCATGTAATGTAATGAAATTATGTACTATAAATGTACTAATGAACATAGCAAGTATATGATGTGAAAACAGGAAAGCATGAAAGTAACAAGTAGGCACATGTGTTCCACCCCAAAATGTTTGGAAAACAGTAAAAGAGGGGTCTATGTACTCACTTGAGATTGCTTAGTAGTCCTTGAGTAACAACCAAACAATGCTAGAGATCACGGATATCAAACGGCACCTAAATATAGGTAACTATGTTAATAAACCGGACCTAAATCGGAGGATTTAAATAGAATGAGGGTTCGTAAACCAAACGAGTATAGAGACTCGTGTCATATGGTTTAACAAAGCCTACATACTAAATGAAACCTAACCTAAGTGCTTTCGACCCATCGCGACCCATTAAGGTAGCTTATGCTACTTTAACGCGTCGTGCGCGCAAAAGCGTACTCGAGACGTCTAACTAGCCCTATGACAAGTGTTATATGCCTAAACATGTTACAAAATCAGTTATGTGACAAAAGTTTAGGTTACATATGCTTAATTACCAATTATACATGAAAAGGGTATTCTGGTAATTTACCTAAGGCATATAAACTACCTATCATACAACTACTTAACGAAGCGACCATAAGGTATAACCTCGGAAGGTTATTCCCTATATACTATGGTCACCTAATGTATTTGGTCGGATCCTAATGATCGGCCAAATGGGTCGGGTTCGAAGGTATAAGCGATTTATCAGATCGCTTACCCTTACGACCCTAGACAACGTGGTAATCAGTAGGCATAGTCACAAGGGACTATAACCATCGTGATTAATATCACGTTGCGAAGTTCAAACGAACTTCGCATTGACCATAAACTGGTCAACGCAGAAAGTCAAACAAAGTTTGACTTTCGGACTCGAAAAGCAATAAAAGAACGAAAGAATACTTACGAAGGGTCCCCGAATGCTAATCGTGATCCAAGTAGCTCAGGTATGAAACAATGGTTTCAACTTAGAGCTTCTAAGATCAGATTCTTGCGGGTTTAGAAGTTGGGGGATGTGGGTATTTATTGGATTTCCCGAACCGTTAGGATCGTTTCTTGGAAAATGTGATCGAATCTCGTGCGTACACTTGTTGAAATGTTGTGGTGACTAAAAATGGCCTCTTATGAGCTGAAAGGGCAAGTGTGAGTGTGTGGTTGTGAGTTTACCAGCTGTAATCTGCTGTTATATTCAGTTAACCTGGTCTGGAACACTGATGCGGGCCGCGTAAGGGACACACAGATCTTACGCGGGCCGCCTGGCCTGCACAGATCAGAAACATGTTTACCAAATGACAGTTTCAGTCCCTGTTACGTGTTTAAGCCATTCCCAACACCTCTAAGGCCCGTAAAGCCAACTTTAAGGCCCTAAAATGATGCCTAAACATTTTGGACATGAAACATGCTCAAAAATATGCCGGGTGTTGGTTCGTTTGGTCGTACGATCGTGATGTTCGCTTATTTACGACGGAATGCGCATAAGCGCGAAAAACGATCCAAATTGCGTGACGAATGGATTTTTCTCATGAAAAACACTAAAACAAAATGTTTTAGTGCTTACATAAATTTTTGGATGTCCGGATGTATTCTGAACGTAAGTTATGCGCGAAAATGCAAACTTGTGCACTTTTTGACGCTTTTAGTCCCTGAATGACCCAAAAGTTTATTTTAGCACACCGAACCCCTCAAAGCCTATTTCTAAGCTATATAAAGGATATTTAAGGTGTGTTTAACTTATGGTCATGTTCTGGAATGTTCGTTACAGTTCAAATTGGCATACTTTCGCAGTTTGTCAAGTTTAGTCCCTGTAAGCGAATTAACTTGTTTTTGCCATACCAAAGCCTTTAAAACTTATTTCTAAGTTATGTAAAGGTTATTTAGGGTATGTTAAGTATATGTTGATGTTCCGGAGTATTTGTCGCATTAAACTGATTACGTTTACGCACCAGTTTGCGTATAACTCTCCAGAAAGCGATATAGAGTTTGAAATTAAATAAAAGTCAAAACATGAAAAATGTAAAACACAACCAAACAAACATTGGGATCAAATAACATTCTTTTATTGATGAAAGAACTGTTCACAATGATTACAAGCACAGATGTTACAGTCTCCCCTACTTGTGGAAATTTCGTCCCGAAATTTATTTAGAGGAAACATGTGAGTGTTTAAAACATGAAGTTGAAAAGATCGAACAACATTGGTTAGGGTTCTGAACTTCTAGTAACTTTAATAACATCATGCTTGCAATGTAAGAGGGATACTTATATACAAGTATATGAAGCGTCATTGGTGCGTCCACCATACCTCCTGTACATTGTTCACATTTCGTTATTGTTGCCACTATCGGTTCTTACACATAATAAATCTTACTGTGGTTTCTGTGCACTGAATTTCATAATTATGTACGCGCCCATAATTAGATAATTCCTTTCATAGTTCACACAGTCTATTTTATAATGTATAGGGCCAAATGAACAAACCTGTGATGAGTGTGACTAGACCACCATATGGTCCCTTTTATTAAATCATAAATGATTTTAATAGACAACCTAGGAGTCTTTTCAGCTTATATCATCACATGTCATTCTTAACCAGATTTTTGAATCAATCTTTTTTACTAGACCACTAAAAGGTCTCTTATGAATCATGGAATAGTACTATATAATCCAAGGGTCTTAACTATTACATAGAAGCCCATTTAGGATTTAAGGTAGTACCTTTTTGAATATCCTACTACGAATCCCTCATATGAAGATATGAAAGATTCTACGAGGATTTGGATAACGAATACCCAGAGTATAAAAACACAAAATGCATAAAAGAAAACATAAGATGCATAAACACATAGTCACATAACCACAAAATTGTTTAACTAGAAATTTGTTCTGCTAACAGAGCACATGTATTTAAAGCACACTAGGAATCCATTCCTTGGATTTCATTTGGTACTTTAAACATTATCAAGAATCTAACTATAAAGATAGAAAGATTTTTGAAGAGAAAATTCGATTTCGATCATAAGGAACCGAAACGTTCGAATTTAGGTACATAAGGAATCCAATTAAGGACTCTGATTTGAATGATAATCATCCACAAGGGTCTAATTGTGAAGATAAAAAGATCCCATATTGATTTTAGAAGTTGAAGATGTTTTGAAACATTGCACTTGATGTGCTTAGGTCAAAACATGTAGTAAAATGCTTATGAAGTTGAGATGCCAGATATGCCAAGACGACATATGAAGCGAAATTTGAAAGTTAAGTCAATGTATGAAGAAAATATTTTTGGAAAACTATGCATGGGGTTCTAAAAATGTGTTCAATGTTTTTGAAACCTTATATATATTACCTTTGAAATCATAGAGTAGGTGTATTAGGTAGGTATATATTTAAAAAAAAAAATTGTTTTAAAATCATGCGAGATAAATATTGAAATCATGTACAAGGTTTTTGAAAGACATGAATGATGCTTCTCGAAATCATGCACTTGATAAGAAAATGTATTGTGTTAATATTGTTTTCAGACTATATGAAATATTATGAAATTATGAAAGTTGTTTTTGAAAACATAGCCAATGTTTTTGAAATAACATAGACAATGCATTTGAAAAAAAAAATTGTTTTCAAACTATATGAAATGTTTTGAGATCATGAAGATTGTTTTTGAAATACTCGTACTGTGTATGTTGAAAAATCAAAACGTAATGGGTATGAGATTTGAAAATACCCTTAGTTATCTAACCAAGGATTCAAAGGCACAGATGTGCAGGAGCATGATTACTCATAATGTCACTTTATTTTTTCTGTACTTCGTATCTTAGAATGAAACGAGTACTTAAAATTTTCGAGGGAATCATGAGCGATCATTTGAAAGAGAGAATCACAAGAGTAGTTTGTAAGGAACATAGTTCCTTAATGTAGGTATTATAGGGAAAAGCGATACACACATGTAACTATACTTGTATATCAGAATTGCGAACAACAACTTTATTTATGAATAAAACAGATTGTTTCACATTACTAGAAAACGAAAGAAACAAAAGCATAAGATAGCAACATCTTCTACTCAGCCAACTGCTCATCCGTGGGTCAGGTTTGCATTAGCAAGCTTTGGGCAATCCCTTTGGAAATGGCCCATCTCGCCACAGTTGTAGCAAGACCCTCGTGAGAAACGAGCTTGAGCAGGAGTGTCGCCAGCTTGATTTGGTACAGTTGCAGTTGGGCAAACCCTTGCTGTATGACCTATAAGTCCACAAATCTGGCATTTGCGGCACCTCACCCTAGCATGATGATGAAGGTTACATTGGTTGCACAAGGGTGCAGTTCCATTGTATGACTTCCTAGCAGGGGGTTGAGCTGGTTGGTTGGGGACGGCTTGACCATTGTGAGCGACCACGGCGAAGTTCTGAGAAGCCTTTCGCTTCTTTGACTTCTTAGGGGATTGTTCATCCATGGTCTTTGATTCCTCGATTGGTTTATTGGCTTGTGGTGCTGTCACCTGACTAGGTCCTGCCTGTCTTGGTGACTCTTGAGTGGCTTCATCCTGGAGACGATACATGGCAATGGCTAATTCCACAGTCTTCAGAATCACTTCGCCTATTTGCTGGGCAATTTTGGCTGTTTGCTCGGACATTTGACCGTTGCTGAGAGGAAGAGACATTCTAGAAGATAATGAAAGACATAGGAAGAAACAAATGAAGTGTTATCGGTAAATAAAACAAAATGACAACGCATAGAAATTGCGATCATTTGTTTGTTACCTAAGGCAAACAAATGAGACGGTGACAAATCAAAGTAAACGGGTCATATTAATGTATCACTGAAGACATGCTCGCCTATAAGTGAACACTCACCCCAAGAGTTCCCAGGTAAGAGTGACTGGTCCGATTATGTGGATTTGTACGAACACTCTAGCCTTCGACAGAACACTCAGGGTACAGGCATTCACTCTTCCAGTTTGCACGTGTTCACATTATACGACCCAAACTTTGACGAGATTTGAAAACTTAGAGGGATCAAAACCTTACAATAGAGGGTTCAAAACCTAGTAATCAATCATCCTAGAACAGACGATTAGTTTTCAAAGCGGTTTTGAAATTTGTGTTCTTGTTGTGGTTGTCGCCTAAGGATAGGTGACAGTATTGTTTTATGACTAAACGCAAGTAAACTCGCGTTAGGGTCCTAGGAAGGTTATAGACTAGGTCAAAGTATTACTAATAACCTAATTCCCTATAACCATGAGCTCTGATACCAACTTTTCTGTCACACCCCGACCACGTAAAACAACAAAGCGTGGCGGAAACGTTGGGGAGTGTTGTAACAGAATCATTGTTTCATAACACATGGAAATTGAAATATTGTTTTATTAAATAAAAGAGTTACATTGTCTTGACAATCAGAGAAACATAACATAAATAACTAGTCTTGCATCTTTTATTGTCACTAAGGCCCAAGTCCGCCTATGTGTATCTTGATAAGTCCTATGCATCATCTCCTGAAAACACATGTGAAAATAGGTACATCAGCATAAAAATGCCTGTGAGATACATAGGTTTTGTGAAAACATAATTCATGACTTATGTTTGAGAAAATGTTTAGTCATGAACCTTGTAATTTGCTTTGTCTTGTAAATCATTTGAAAAGTGATAAATAAACCAAATGATATATATGTATAAAAGAATAACACATGGTTAAGTGGATAACCATGTGAAATGAGTTTGTATAAATTAAGTTGTTTGTAAAACAATGTATTGTGAAAAGTATGTTATTTGTATAAAATGTTATATGTCCAAATTGAAATGATTCAAATAATGCTACGATATGTAACATCATACAATCACTTATATATAGGAAGTACCAGCGGCGTATCCACCATGTTTGTATCATATTACACACGCCTCGTTACTCAAACCAAACCAACAACGTATGATGTTTATGTTTAAACCAATTGCCAAATGTATTGAATAATATGTCAAAATGTTTATGTCAAGATGTAAATCATGTAATGTATAACCAATGTCAACAATGTTTATGTGTCAAATGTAAATCATGTAATGTATAACCAATGTCAATAATGTTTATGTGTCAAATGTAAACCATGTAATGTATAACCAATGTCAATAATGTTTATGTGTCAAATGTAAATCATGTAATGTATAACCAATGTCAATAATGTATATGTGTCAAATGTAAACCATGTAATGTATAACCAATGTCAATAATGTTTATGTGTCAAATGTAAATCATGTAATGTGTAACCAAAATGATATGTATGGCTAGTGAAATATATCAACTAAACCATATGCACAAAAACAAAGTATTGAAGTAAAACATGGTTTAAATCAAAGCTATGTTTTGTGGAACAAATGCATGCTATACTGATATAACTGTACTAAGTATGCAACAATAGACATACATAGCATGTGACGTGAAACAACTGTACTAAGTATGCAACAATAGACATACATAGCATGTAATGTAATGAAATTATGTACTATAAATGTACTAATGAACATAGCAAGTATATGATGTGAAAACAGGAAAGCATGAAAGTAACAAGTAGGCACATGTGTTCCACCCCAAAATGTTTGGAAAACAGTAAAAGAGGGGTCTATGTACTCACTTGAGATTGCTTAGTAGTCCTTGAGTAACAACCAAACAATGCTAGAGATCACGGATATCAAACGGCACCTAAATATAGGTAACTATGTTAATAAACCGGACCTAAATCGGAGGATTTAGATAGAATGAGGGTTCGTAAACCAAACGAGTATAGAGACTCGTGTCATATGGTTTAACAAAGCCTACATACTAAATGAAACCTAACCTAAGTGCTTTCGACCCATCGCGACCCATTAAGGTAGCTTATGCTACTTTAACGCGTCGTGCGCGCAAAAGCGCACTCGAGACGTCTAACTAGCCCTATGACAAGTGTTATATGCCTAAACATGTTACAAAATCAGTTATGTGACAAAAGTTTAGGTTACATATGCTTAATTACCAATTATACATGAAAAGGGTATTTTGGTAATTTACCTAAGGCATATAAACTACCTATCATACATCTACTTAACGAAGCGACCATAAGGTATAACCTTGGAAGGTTATTCCCTATATACTATGGTCACCTAATGTATTTGGTCAGATCCTAATGATCGGCCAAATGGGTCGGGTTCGAAGGTATAAGCGATTTATCAGATCGCTTACCCTTACGACCCTAGACAACGTGGTAATCAGTAGGCATAGTCACAAGGGACTATAACCATCGTGATTACGATCACGTTGCGAAGTTCAAACGAACTTCGCATTGACCATAAACTGGTCAACGCAGAAAGTCAAACAAAGTTTGACTTTCGGACTCGAAAAGCAATAAAAGAATGAAAGAATACTTACGAAGGGTCCCCGAATGCTAATCGTGATCCAAGTAGCTCAGGTATGAAACAATGGTTTCAACTTAGAGCTTCTAAGATCAGATTCTTGTGGGTTTAGAAGTTGGGGGATGTGGGTATTTATAGGATTTCCCGAACCGTTAGGATCGTTTCTTGGAAAATGTGATCGAATCTCGTGCGTACACTTGTTGAAATGTTGTGGTGACTAAAAATGGCCTCTTATGAGCTGAAAGGGCAAGTGTGAGTGTGTGGTTGTGAGTTTACCAGCTGTAATCTGCTGTTAAATTCAGTTAACCTGGTCTGGAACACTGACGCAGGCCGCGTAAGGGACACACAGATCTTACGCGCGCCGCCTGGCCTGCACAGATCTGAAACATGTTTACCAAATGACAGTTTCAGTCCCTATTACGTGTTTAAGCCATTCCCGACACTTCTAAGGCCCGTAAAGCCAACTTTAAGGCCCTAAAATGATGCCTAAACATTGTGGACATGAAACATGCTCAAAAATATGCTGGGTGTTGGTTCGTTTGGTCGTACGATCGCGATGTTCGCTTATTTACGACGGAATGCGCATAAGCGCGAAAAACGATCCAAATTGCGTGACGAATGGATTTTTCTCATGCCAAACACTAAAACAAAAATTTTTAGTGCTTACATAAATTTTTGGATGTCCTGATGTATTCTGAACGTAAGTTATGCGCGAAAATGCAAACTTGTGCACTTTTTGACGCTTTTAGTCCCTGAATGACCCAAAAGTTTATTTTAGCACACCGAACCCCTCAAAGCCTATTTCTAAGCTATATAAAGGATATTTAAGGTGTGTTTAACTTATGGTCATGTTCCGGAATGTTCGTTACAGTTCAAATTGGCATACTTTCGCAGTTTGTCAAGTTTAGTCCCTGTAAGCGAATTAACTTGTTTTTGCCATACCAAAGCCTTTAAAACTTATTTCTAAGTTATGTAAAGGTTATTTAGGGTATGTTAAGTATATGTTGATGTTCCGGAGTATTTGTCGCATTAAACTGATTACGTTTACGCACCAGTTTGCGTATAACTCTCCAGAAAGCGATATAGAGTTTGAAATTGAATAAAAGTCAAAACATGAAAAATGTAAAACACAACCAAACAAACATTGGGATCAAATAACATTCTTTTATTGATGAAAGAACTGTTCACAATGATTACAAGCACAGATGTTACAATATAGGTAACTATGTTAATAAACCAGACCTAAATCGGAGGATTAGATAGAATGAGGGTTCGTAAACCAAACGAGTATGGAGACCCGTGTCATATGGTTTATCAAAGCCTACATACTAAATGAAACCTAAACTAAGTGCTTACGACCCATTACGACCCGTTTTGGTAGTTTATGCTACTTTAACGCGTCGTGCGCGCAAAAGCGCACTCGAGACGTCTAACTAGCCCTATGACAAGTGTTATATGCCTAAACATGTTACATAATCAGTTATGTGACAAAAGTTTAGGTTACATATGCTTAATTACCAATTATACATGAAAAGGGTATTCTGGTAATTTACCTAAGGCATATAAACTACCTATCATACAACTACTCAAACGATGTGACCATAGGGTATAACCTCGGAAGGTTATTCCCTATATGTTATGGTCCTAAAGTATTTGGTCGGATCCTAATGATCGACCAAAATGGGTCGGGTTCGAAGGTATAAGCGATTTATTATATCGCTTACCCTTACGACCCTAGACAAGCACAAAACTAAAAGTGACGAGCTAAGCATGTTAAAACATGCTTAACTAAGTTTGAAAACAAGTTTGGTATCAAAACAAACGGTTTTGATACCTCAGAGTAGTTTGGTTACAAAATACGCACGAATGTGCATTTTGACCGAAACTACGGCTCGTCACTGAGCCTAGACAACGTGGTAATCAGTAGGCATAGTCACAAGGGACTATAACCATCGTGATTACGCTCACGTTGCGAAGTTCAAACGAACTTCGCATTGACCATAAACTGGTCAATGCAGAAAGTCAAACAAAGTTTGACTTTCAGACTCGAAAAGCAATAAAAGAGCGAAGGAACACTTACCCAGGGTCCCCGAAAGCTAATCTTGATCCGAGTAGCTCAGGTATGAAACAATGGTTTCAACTTAGAGCTTCTAAGATCAGATTCTTGTGGGTTTTGAAGTTAGGGGATGTGGGTATTTATAGGATTTCCCAAACCGTTGGGATCGTTTCTTGGAAACCGTGATCGAATCTAAGGCGTACACTTGTTGGAAAGTTGTGGTAAGTTAATTGGCCACCCACCATAAGGAATCAACAGGTGGAAAGGGGTTTGGGAGTGCACGACTGCTGGAAACAGGCTGTTCGGAAGCTTTTGATGTTCTGGGGACTGCTTGCGCACCGTAACACTCAGAGTGTTGAGGTGCGCAAGGACCTGCAGACCAGAAAGTTTGATTTTTGGCAGTTTTGGTCCCTGTTGTGTAATAAGGCCATTTCCGACACGTTTAAGGCCCGTTAACCCCATTTCAAAGCTCTAAAATGAAGTTAAAGTATGGGGAACTTAAAATGTGCTCAAAAATATCTCGGATGTCGGTTCGTTTGGCCACGATCGCGATGTTCGCTTAATTACGACGGAATGCGCATAAGCGCGAAAAACGATCCAAATGACGCGACGAATGGATTTTTCTTATGCCAAACACTAAAATAAAATATTTTAGTGCTTACATAAATTTTTGGAAGTCCGGATGTATTCAGAACGTAAGTTATGCGCGAAAGTGCAAACTTGTGCACTTTTTGACGCTTTTAGTCCCTGAATGACCCAAAAGTTTATTTTAGCATACCGAACACCTCAAAGCTTATTTCTAAGTTATGTAAAGGTTATTTAAGGTATGTTAAGCCTATTTCACTATTCCGGAGTGTTCGTTGCATTAAACTGGTTATATCTACGCATCAGAGCGCGTATAACCCTCCAGAAAGCGATTTAAAGCTTGAAATCGAACGAGAGTTGATATGTGCAAATGATACACATATTTTTACAAATCCCAAGTATGAAATACAATATTTCATTGGTTTGGCATTTGTTTGATGGTTGAAGTGACACAGGTGTCACACTGTATTTTACACATAATATCAAAAGATCGGTCCATTTTGTCCGTGAATTTGTCTAGAAGTCCAAAAATGATTAGAAAAAGCACTGATTCAAGTGTATTGACTCATCCTGAGCTCTGATACCACTTGTAGGATCGTTTTCATGACCAAATGAGTCGATCAGAGACAATACACAACTATTTGAGAGGCGGAAACAAACAAACAGCCTAGAATCATTGTAGAAATGAGTAGAAACAGAGTATGATACTTAAAACAAGCTTCTCATTGATTTTAGACTTGAATACACGGTAAAATTTTGACAGCACTTCGTTACACCACAGCTAATTCCGTGCCAAATGAGAAGCTACACTTGCCTATTTATAGGCTTCTGATTTCGCATGAAATGACACATGTCATTTCAAGCGAAATTAACAACTCTAATTTCGTTTGAAATGACCACATGTCATTTCAAGCGAAATCACTACAAAACAACATAAAATTACATTTTTGACCCCTATACAAGCTACCGACATGACCTAGACTTTAGACGTAGGCTATAGACATTATGCACCAACAATTGCACGAATCAAAGATGCAAGAATCTACGTGATTTCATTAGATTCAGAGCTGAAATTCATTTAGATTTGTCATAATTCTTCTTCTACTCACTTTCTAAACTTTTGGATTTTAAAACACAAATTAACAGAGTTTTTACGAATAAAATTGGCTAAAATTTTGATATGTTATGCGACCCTGATAAATAATCAATCCTACAAAGTTTCATAATAAAATTCAAAGATTTGCTTGTTCAATTTTAGCAAATACTGATCGAAAATGACTTGTGGTGTTGCTGATACTGTTCAGTCGAAACATACGGTAAGTCCATCCGTTCGGATGTGTGCTTGAAAGTCCATTTGTATCTTGAAAATTCTTCATTCGGACCATAATACAGCTCATCTGGGCCATTGTTTTTTGGCCATCCGGGCGGTTAAGAGTTGTTGATATTATTACTGGTCCATTCGTAAAATCTTTCGAAATTAATACAAGTCCATCCGGACTCAATTATTGGTTGCTTAAAGCCCATTAGCCAATTAATAGGTCCAATTAGAAATTTCCAAAAGTAAAATCCATTAAATCGATTGGATGTTTAATTGGTCCAATAAGATAAAAGCATATTTGGACTATTATTTTTCATCTGGTTGTTTCAAAAACTCCACCCGGAAGAAAAAAGGCAGACAAGTCTCCATCCGCTGATCGTAGTTTCTTCATCCGAACGGAAGGAGAACTATACCTCATCAGGGCGTATCGACAACCCCATCCGAAGGTCTGTCCATCCGAACAATTTTTAGCCCATCCGGACGTCTGAAACAAGCTTCCATCCGCTGATTCATCTCCTCCATCCGGAGAATAACATCCTGTGAATCACTCTCATCCGGATGACTGTATAATTATCCATCTACTTGTTCATCCTGGTTTACACTCCATCCGGGCGTTTCAAGCTCATCCGTAGTTTTCTTCATCCGGACTGAAGGAGAAACCCCCATCCAGAGATGTTGCAATTGTTGTTAGTATTCGTGATTTCGGAAACGTCCATTCGATAAAACAGGGATATTCGAACAGATGTGAGACGAATCAGAAATTATCTCCAGATAGTTCATCCATAAATTCGTTTATTTGTTGTTAATCAGTTAGTTTGCAGGATCGTTATATGCAGAAGTTGATTGCATATTCAGGATCATTGATACGGGCCAGCCTGTTGCAAGCCAAGATGCAGCCCAAGCCAGTCCAGAGCCCAAGTGGGAGGATGCAAGGCCCAAAAGGTTGATTAAAAGGCCAGCCCGATTGGAAGCTTGATGCCCAAGATTATGCACGTTTTCTTTTCAGCATGTTTATTTTATTTGTTATTTTATTTCAGTATGCATGGTTGAATTTGTCAAGTAGTGGTAGAACATGGATAGTTAGTAGCACAAAATAAGGACATGAACTCCATGTCTCAGCATGTTTAAATTTTAGTTTTTGCATAATGAAAATCATCAGAAAATTGCCCCAAGTTCTTGCCTTCTCTCTCAATTCTTTGGAGTGTTTGCCTACTAGAAAAGGCTATACCATTTGGTGCTTTCATTCACGTTCCAATCCTCCGCTATGCCGCCCCGTCGTGATCCCACCGGTTCCGATGAGTTTCCACCCAATATCACCGATCAACTCACCCAACTTATACAAGTCACCACCACAGCCGCTAATACCCAATCCGATATTAAAACACAAATCGCAGCCCTCGTTCAAGCCACCTCCAACCTTAATTCCAAACTAGATGCACAGAACTCCAAACTCGATACCCAAACCGAAACTACCGCCCGACTTATTAACCATCTCACTCAACTCACTGATAAAATCACCAACGAACCAGAAAACTCCGGCCCTAAACCCGCACAAAAACAAACCACACCAAACAACCCGAGACCGCCAAAAATCTCACTACCCTTGTTCGATGGTTCCAACCCACTCGCTTGTATTTTTCAAGACGATAACTATTTCAATTACTATCAAATTCCTCCAGCCGAACGAATTACGCTAACTGCCTTCCATTGTATTGGTGATGCTCTTTCTTGGTACCAACACCAGTCCAACAACAATCTCCTTGGGTCTTGGACCGAGTTTAAGCGCTCTGTCGAACTCCGATTTGGACCATCAACGTTCGAAAATCACGAAGCTACACTTTTCAAGCTTCGCCAGCTCTCTTCGGTGGGTGGCTGACTACCAGACCGAGTTCGAGCGGCTCAGTAATCGGATTACCGGTTTGTCGGCGCAAACCCTACTTAATTGTTTTCTTTCTGGGCTGAAACCGGAAATACAATCTGAACTCGCTATTATCCGGCCCACGTCTCTTTATGATGCTTGTGGGCTAGCCCGCCGGGTTGAAGATAAGTTGGCCCAATTGGCTAAACCCAAACCTTTCTACCCCACTCGCTCTTATACTCCTGCAATCAATCCAGTTCCTGTAACATCACAAGCGACTTCTCAGCAACAGAACCCTCCTACTCCGCCAAAACCTGCGACCACCTCCACCCCTCCCCTGCTACCTTCACCCCCGAAACCCTTGCCGTTTACGAAATTATCTCCTGAAGCTATCCAACAGCGGCGAAAAGACGGCTTATGTTTTCGTTGCCCTGAAAAATTTTATCCAGGTCATAAGTGTTCGCCACCACAGTTCCTTCTTATTGTAGACAACGACGAACATATGAATACGCCGGATAACTCTGAGGAACCGTGTACCGATGATCCGCCCGGTCCACAATATTTAGCACTCTCTGATGCGGCATACTTTGGGTTATCATCCATTCAAACCCTACGTGTCACCGGGTTCATCAATGGACGACCGGTCACTGTGTTGGTTGATTGTGGTAGCACCCACAACATCATCCAACCCCGAATCGCATCCTTGTTCGCTTTACCATCGAAGCCACTCGAGCCGTTCAACGTTATGGTCAGAAATGGGCAGTTTATCAGTTGCTGACATTACTGCCCTGAGGTAAATTTGCACTTACAAAAAACTGCGTTTTCTATTCCATTTTTTGTATTACCTATTGAAGGTGCAGACTTGGTGCTCGGTATTGCTTGGTTAAGCACTTTGGGTTCTATTGTAGCGGATTTTTCAGTACCACAGATATCCTTTCACAAAGATGGTCGACAATGTACTCTTAAAGGTGAACCACTTTCCAAACATCTTTCATCCAGTTCACTTTCTGCTCTTATTAAACATGGTTCAGTTGCCTCCTTACACACTCTGGTTATTGATACCCAGCCTCCACAACCACCAAAAAAACCATACTTCCTCACTCCCCTGATACCCATATCATTTCTTTGCTGGAACTTTTTAAAAACCTTTTCCAAGAACCACATCAACTACCTCCTAACCGTTCACATGACCATCATATTCCGCTACTCAACAATGACCAGCCGATCAATGTCAAACCATACCGTTACCCACATTTTCAAAAACAAATAATGACGCGTTTGATATCGGGAATGTTGCATGATGGAGTAATTCGTCCGAGCCAAATCCCTTTCTCATCTCCGGTTTTACTTGTCAAACCCCCAAAATCCACACGCGGAGTATCACCGCTTGGAGGCGTGACATGACCAGGATCGAGCCACCAATCATATTGAACAACGTATTTTAGTAAATAAAACCAATCACAATACAATTGGTGACCAAAAGGAAGTTAACCAAGTTCAATTTAAACAGCGGAAGCATAAGACGTTAAACCAAAACATAAGTTTGTAGTTCATAAGTTTAAAGACCCCAAACATAAGTTTCATAAGTTCATAACGTTTATTTAGTAAGTACGGGACATATTAGTTCGCATTCCACAACGACCACCTCCATGTGCAAGCTCCATAGCATCTAACGACCTGCAAGGCATGTAACAACAAATCAACAACAAAGTTGAGCGAGTTCACAGTTGGTTGTTCAGTTAATGAGTTCGTATCAGAAATCGTAAGTTCGTTTCATAACCATGTATTACCCATTATCCTTGATTCCCAAACCTTTACGATATTTAGTGGGGGCTTCCCATTATGTATGTTACTAGACTAGGCGTATCCATAAGTGTCCTTCCCAATCCGAGGACGGTGTTAAGTATGAGTGTACGTAGGTTTTACGTACGTGCCCTTCTCAATCCGAGGACAGTAGTAAGTATGAGTGTACGTAGGTTTTACGTACGTGCCCTTCTCAATCCGAGGACAGTAGTAAGTATGAATGTACGTAGGTTTTACGTACGTGCCCTTCTCAATCCGAGGACAGTAGTAAGTGTGAGTGTACGTAGGTTTTACGTACGTGCCCTTCTCAATCCGAGGACAGTAGTAGGTAGTCTAGTAGTGTTGATAATATAAATAGTTATTCAATCTCATTCCCAACCACCGGGAATCCCATGCCTTAGTAAGGGTGTGAACTCACCTCGTTTGCTTGGTTTGACTCTCAAAAATAGCTAACAGTCAAGATCGGTCAATCACGTCCTAATATGATTACCAGTTAGTCATTTAGTGGTTTCAAATAGAGCACAAAGTTCCTACACGTATCTATCACATAACATGCATCACTTTAACGGTTTATGCCCATATAAGTTCCCATCCATTCCCCACTCATAAACAAACATACGATAATGCACATAACACTTATAACATGTTAGATCATTCACAAATAGCATACTCGACATTTAGACACGCAAATTACCGCTTATGTCATTTCAGCATAAATATTCAAAACCTGGCTGTTTTTGGACATTTTAATAAAATAGTTAACTTATTCCAAAAATTTCCAAATTTTTACAGAATGTCTTAAACGTTCCAAATTTTATTGTGTAAAAATATCGGGGTCCATTTCATTACTAATATTTTATAAAAATTCATTTTCCGGACTGAACTCAGATTTATATTTTTCTGACCACAGTCCACGGAACAATTTATTAAAAATTCATCGTAAGTCCGATTTATGAAATTCCAGTGGGGTAATTACAAATACTTCAGTTGTCATCTACAGTAAAATTTTCATGATCTAACTCTACACAGAACTCTCGTTATGACAGAAAACAAAACGCATATTTTCAGCAGAAAAATGCAGCTCTAGCTGCTGTTACGAAATGACACTTTAAAAATAGTAAACGAAGTCCAAAAATTATGATTCTGGTGCCATTAGAACCGTATTTCATAATAACACGTTTTAGACTCAAAATATCAGTTTTTCGTTGAGTTTATGACCTGTTTACAGCCAACTGAAGTTGGCTGTAAAAGCACGGACAGATTCTGTTTTCAGCCTTTAGTTTCCTAGTTCGTGTTCGATTGATTCCGTTTACATGTTTACTGACCACAACAACATCAAACATTAATATTAACCAGCAAAACATCAGATAATCAACCAAGAATCATAACAACACAAGATCTACATGATTTACACACATAACTTCTCTTTATCCATTTCATTCATCTTTTGTCCAAGACTTTATGTTAGGTTCTTTGGTGTTTCAAATTTTCAGCCATTAAATCAACTATTAACCACTTAAATAACATAAAGAATGAACGGATCTAAGTTCTTACCACTAGCTCAAGGCTAGGGAAGTTCGAGTGTAGAAAAGTGGTGGATAAAAGGAGATGAGAGTGGTCCTTCAACTTCCGAACGCACCGAACTTCGTTGATGATCTTGTTGCACCTTGTAGTAACCTTGGAATGGTTGAATGGAAATTGAAAATGGTGATGGTGGGAAGGGGGTTTTCAGCCGTAGCTATGGAAGGGAGAAGAAGAGAGTGTGGGGTGGTGAAATATGAAGAAGATAATCTAGTATATATTTCCCACTAATTTTCTTTACCCAATGGTTTGAATGCTCCCTTAAGTACCAACAACATCTCAACAAAACCAAGGAAAGGATTTAACTAGATATTGGAAGATCATGGAATCTTGGTGGGGCCATGCCTCTTGATCGTAAATCAACAAAAAAAATGGGGGTTAAATGTAATGTTTGGTGATAAGTAGGTGATTGGTAGGGTGTTAGATGTAGAAATCTAATGTTTAGTGGGTACCATGTCTTATGTAGTGTGTTTAAGTGTTCGGGGACCAAGACTAGCTCAGAAAAATAAAAACAATGTCTCTAGCAATATTTTGGTGTTCCGGGTAATGTCCGGTTGTTTGGTTGGGTATCGTTTCGTTAAAGTGCTTAATTATCCCGTAAAGTGTCCTACATATATATTTTTGTAACGTTTCTAATTTTCAACACTCAGGAAAGCACACCGGACTATTTAGTAACTTTTCTGTATACTACTAGTATGTTAACAAGCACATGTAAGTATAATACAGTAATCAGAGAGCAGTTAAGTAATTCCACACAGTCGTCAATTACTTTAATTAACATTAATAGATTGTACGGTTACATGTAAATTTGAGGGTTGTCACATTCTCCCCCTGTTAAGAGAATTTCGTCCCGAAATTTAGCGCGTGGTTACTGAGGATGCTAGTTAAGTTGCGTTGGTTTTCCTGGTTTTCCTGGGGTGAAACATCATCCCCCCGTTGATTTGGAATTTCGTCCCGAAATTCTGCAGTAGCTTCAGCCTCAGTAGTGGTTGCGTTTTTCTTAAACAGCTGGGGGTACTTGAGTTTCATTTGGTCTTCTCGCTCCCAGGTATACTCTAGGCCACGACGAGCATTCCAACGAACTCGGACCAGAGGTATCCTGGTACGCTTGAGGATCTTAACATCTCGATCCGTAATCTCTACTGGTTCCTCGACGAATCGCAGCTGGTCGTCGATTGTGAGTTCCTTTAGAGGAACTATGAGAGTCTCATCTGATAGACACTTCTTCAGATTCGACACATGGAATACGTTGTGAACTCCGCTGAGTTCTTCAGGTAGATTCAACCTGTAGGCGACTTTGCCAATTTTCTCGATGATTTCGAATGGTCCGACATAACGCGGATTGAGTTTGCCTCGTTTGCCAAAACGAACTACGCCTTTCCAAGGCGAGACTTTGAGTAGCACTCGATCCCCAACCTGGAGCTCGAGTGGTTTTCTTCCCTTATCAGCATAGCTTTTCTGACGGTCACGAGCTGCCGCCATTCACTGTCGTATCTGAGCAATTCTCTCAGTGGTATCTACCACAAGTTCTGGGCCAGTGATTTGGCTGTCACCAACTTCTGCCCAACAGAGAGGTGATCGGCATTTGCGTCCGTACAATGCCTCAAATGGAGCAGCTTGGATGCTGGTGTGGTAGCTGTTGTTATATGAAAACTCCACTAACGGGAGGTGTTTTTCCCAGCCATTGCCGAAGTCGATTACGCATGCCCTAAGCATGTCTTCGAGGGTTTGGATGGTGCGTTCAGATTGCCCATCCGTCTGTGGATGATAAGCGGTGCTCATATCTAAACGTGAGCCAAAAGAATTGTGCATAGCTTGCCACAATTCCGAAGTAAAACGCGCGTCACGATCAGAAATGATGGAGGTTGGCACTTCGTGCCTTGATACCACTTCCTTTAGGTAAATGTCTGCAAGAGTAGAAAACTTATCCGTTTCTTTGATAGCCAGAAAATGTGCAGACTTGGTCAATCGATCTACGATCACCCAAATGGTATTATTTCCACGTTGAGATCTAGGCAAACCAGTAACGAAATCCATGGAAATTTGCTCCCATTTCCATTTCGGGATCTCCGGTTGTTGAAGTAGGCCTGATGGTTTCTGGTATTCGACCTTGACCCTGGCGCAAGTCAAACATTTACTGACGTAGGTTGCTACGCTGGCTTTCATACCGGGCCACCAGTATGTAGTCTTAAGGTCGTGGTACATTTTATCCGAACCAGGATGTACCGAATAACGAGACTTATGTGCTTCATCCATCACAAGCTCGCGTAGGTCTCCATACAGTGGAACCCAGATGCGTCTGTTTACATAGTAGGCGCCGTCTTCCTTTTGCTCTAGTCGCTGCCTCGATCCTCGCAAGGACTCGGCCCTGATGTTCTCTGCTTTCAATGCTTCAACCTGAGCATCGCGAATCTGAGCGGGAAGGTTAGATTGGATGGTAAGCTGTAAAGCACGTACACGCTTCGGTATAGTATCCTTTCGACTGAGGGCGTCGGCCACCACATTGACTTTGCCCGGATGGTACTTGATAGCGCATTCATAATCATTCAAGAGTTCGACCCATCGGCGTTGTCGCATGTTTAACTCCTTTTGCTTGAAGATATGCTCGAGATTCCTGTGATCGGTGTAAATGGTGCACTTGGTACCGTACCGGTAATGTCTCCATATCTTAAGCGCGAAAACAACTGCTCCCAGCTCTAAGTCGTGCGTAGTGTAGTTCCTTTCATGAACTTTAAGCTGGCGTGATGCGTAGGCAATGACCTTTTCACGTTGCATCAACACGCAACCAAGTCCTTGGATGGAAGCATTGCAGTAAACCACAAAATCATCTGTGCCTTCAGGCAATGAGAGGATAGGCGCGCTACAAAGTCTATCTTTCAAGTGCTGAAATGCGGACTCCTGTGCATCACCCCAACGATAGGTGACACCCTTCTGAGTCAGTGAAGTGAGAGGTTGCGCAATCTTGGAGAAATCCTTGATAAACCTCCTGTAATATCCTGCCAAACCCAAGAATTGGCGGATTTCTGTTGGTGTGCGAGGTGCAGGCCAGTTCTTGATCGAGTCAACCTTGGATGGATCCACATGAATCCCATCCTTGTTTACCACGTGGCCTAGAAAGTGGACTTCGCGAAGCCAGAAGTCACATTTCGAAAATTTGGCATACAGTTGCTCTTTTCGAAGAAGTTTCAGCATAAGTCGTAGGTGCTGCTCGTGTTCCTCCTGACTCTTAGAATAGATCAGGATGTCGTCGATGAACACTTTGACAAACTTATCCAGGTAAGGCTTGCACACTCGGTTCATGAGATCCATGAAGACCGCTGGTGCATTTGTCAGCCCGAATGGCATAACCAGAAACTCGTAATGGCCGTAACGAGTTCTGAATGCTGTTTTGGAGACGTCCTCATCTCGGACCCTCAGCTGATGGTATCCCGATCTCAAATCAACCTTGGAGTAATACATATATATTTTTGTAAAGTGTCCTACATATATATTTCGTTAAAGTGCTTAATTATCCCGTAAAGTGTCCTACATATATATTTTTGTAACGTTTCTAATTTTCAACACTCAGGAAAGCACACCGGACTATTTAGTAACTTTTCTGTATACGACTAGTATGTTAACAAGCACATGTAAGTATAATACAGTAATCAGAGAGCAGTTAAGTAATTCCACACAGTCGTCAAGCACTTTAATTAACATTAATAGATTGTACGGTTACATGTAAATTTGAGGGTTGTCACATTACTCGTCAAAAAGAAAGACGGTTCATGGCGTTTTTGTGTCGACTATCGAGCTCTCAATGCCGCTACAGTCCGGGATCGATTTCCGATTCCGACAATCGATGAACTTCTTGATGAGCTTCACGGTGCGAAAATCTTTTCTAAAATTGATCTACGCTCCGGGTATCATCAGATTCGTGTCGCTAAAGAAGATGTACATAAAACAGCGTTTCGTACGACGGACGGTCATTACGAGTTCCTTGTAATGCCGTTTGGGCTCACAAATGCTCCGTCTACGTTTCAATCTGCCATGAATGATCTTTTCCGAAGTGTTCTAAGACAATTTGTTCTCGTGTTTTTTGATGACATATTAATTTATAGTGCCTCGTTGGAAGATCATTACTCCCACTTGCGGTACGTTTTTCAGACTCTTGTCGATAACAAGTTTTATGCAAAGGGTTCTAAGTGTGTGTTCGCCGAACAAGAAATTTCGTTTTTGGGGCACCGTATATCAAGTAATGGGGTTGCACCGGAACCGGATAAATTGGAAGCTATTCAAACTTGGCCACAACCAGTTTCTTTTACTACCTTAAGAGCATTCTTGGGTTTAACTGGTTATTATCGCCGTTTTGTTCCGGGTTATGCCAAAATAGCTAGTCCACTTACGGACCTCTTAAAAATAAGGAATTCTGTTGGAACGCAGAAGCACAAGATGCTTTTGTTGCTCTCAAAGCTCAAATGAAGGAACTGATCACTCTTGTATTACCTGATTTCATACAACCATTTGACGTTACAACGGATGCTTCGGGCGTCGCTATTGGCGCAGTTTTGTCTCAGAATTCACGCCCAATTTCCTTTTTCAGCAAGAAATTATGCCCAACTATGCAAGGTCATTCAACTTACACTAAAGAATTGTACGCGATTACGGAAGCGGTAAAAAAATGGCGACAGTATCTTTTGGGTCGTCGATTCAGAATCTTCACCGATCATCACAGCTTAAAGCATATTCTTACCCAGAGAATTCAAACACCGGAACAACAACATTGGATTACGAAGCTTATGAGTTACGATTTCGAAATCCATTTCAAATCGGGTAAAGAAAACTCTGTTGCTGACGCTTTGAGTCGTGTCACTATTCCGGTCATGTTAGCTATCTCACATCCTACGACAACGTGGCTTCAAGAGGTACGCTCATATTTCAGCAAAGATCCAGTCGGAATTCAGTTTGTTACCAGCATCATCGCAGATCCAGTAGCGTTTCCTTTTCACGCAGTTCACGACGGCTTGGTTTATTTGCATGGTAAACTTTTGATTCCCCCCATTTCAGATTTACGTTCACGTTTAATTCACGAGTTTCATTCGTCATTTGTTGGGGGTCATGCGGGTGTTAATGCAACGGTTAATCGCTTATCGTCTACTTTCACGTGGCTTGGATTAAAAAAAGACGTTTCGGATTTTGTTAAGAAGTGTAGTATTTGTCAGGCCATTAAAACTCCAAACCATAAGCCATATGGTTTGTTACAGCCTCTGCCTACACCAGAGCATACATGGACTGACATCTCAATGGATTTTATAACCCACTTGCCACCATCGAAAGGTAAGACATCTATTTGGGTTATTGTAGACCGCTTGTCGAAATTTGCTCACTTCATCGCCTTACCTCCGGGGTATACTGCAATCTCTTTGGCCGGTATTTTCATGCGGGAAATCTATCGTTTGCATGGTCTACCGAAAACAATTGTTTCAGATCGAGACCCGTTATTTATCAGTAAGGTTTGGCGTGAATTATTTAAGATAATGGGGTCTAAGCTTCTTCACTCAAGTGCACCCGCAAACCGATGGTCAATCGGAAGTTGTTAATCGTTGCCTCGAGATGTATCTTCGTGCTTATGTGTGTGACGAACCAAAGAAGTGGGAACGTTATTTGTATTTAGGCGAGTTTTCATACAACACTAGTCACCATTCCTCGATTAAGATGTCACCATTTCAAGCTCTTTATGGTCACGCGGTAACTTCCATTCATGATTACATTCCGGGTACCACCAGCACAGCGTCTATCGAGTCATCTTTAATGGACCACCAACGTGTTATGGAACGTTTAAAAGAAGCGATTGAAGCGGCCAAAGCGAGAATGGTTAAACAGGCTAACAAGCATTGGATCGACAAAGAATTTGGTGTTGGCGATTGGGTTTATCTCCGTCTACATAAATATCATCAACAATCGGTGCAACAGCGAGCTAATCAAAAACTCTCCAGGCGTTTTTTTGGGCCCTATAAAATTCTTGAACGTATCGGAAAGGTCGCTTATAAGTTAGCGCTACCAGTGGGATCTAAAGTTCATCCGGTTTTCCATGTTTCACTTCTCAAACCAAGTTATGCCAATGACGTGGTAACTCAAGGCGATCTTGCGGATTTTGGTCAAGACATCGACATCGGCCATTTACCGGAAGCTATTATTGATACTCGCATGGGAGTGAAGGGTAAAACGGAAATTCTGGTTAAGTGGGATTCGCAACCGTTGGAAGAAGCAACATGGGAAGATGTCAACGACATCAAGTTACAATTTCCAGGTTTCACTGACATCGAGGACAATGTCGTTGCTCAAGGAGAGGGGGATGATACGGGCCAGCCTGTTGCAAGCCAAGATGCAGCCCAAGCCAGTCCAGAGCCCAAGTGGGAGGATGCAAGGCCCAAAAGGTTGATTAAAAGGCCAGCCCGATTGGAAGCTTGATGCCCAAGATTATGCACGTTTTCTTTTCAGCATGTTTATTTTATTTGTTATTTTATTTCAGTATGCATGGTTGAATTTGTCAAGTAGTGGTAGAACATGGGTAGTTAGTAGCACAAAATAAGGACATGAACTCCATGTCTCAGCATGTTTAAATTTTAGTTTTTGCATAATGAAAATCATCAGAAAATTGCCCCAAGTTCTTGCCTTCTCTCTCAATTCTTTGGAGTGTTTGCCTACTAGAAAAGGCTATACCAATCATTATCTGAATTACGTTCATCTGGTGCATGCTGAATTAAGATCATTAGTTGTTAAGTCACACTGTCACAGAATTTGAATTAGTCAAGATTTACGGATTTATATTTCAGCAAACTAACAGATCTGCTTTAATCGAGAATCAATAACTGAAATATATCAGGTTTAACATTTATCACAGATCTGAGTGTCAACAGAATATGTTCACAAATTGTTTCTGCAGAATCAGAATTATCCACTGCAGATTGTTTCATCCGTAGTTGTTAAGTCACAAAATATGAATTACAGGTCATCGGCAGAACTTTCATCCGTTGCCATTTGCTGAAATTAGTACATCCGCAAGTTGTAAAGTGTACATTTGCTGAAAATAGTGTCCAATCACTGAACTTGTTCACACGAACTCAGAAACAATCATTTTACACGAATCGAGTATTATTATCACGAATAAAATCTGAAGGTTATCACGAATCGACTTGGTTTGTTGATTCGCACGGTTCTAGATCCCATTCATACGCACGAATCTAAAAGTGTGTGTTGATTATCATCCATAAAAATTTCCGAAGTACATCCGTTCATCCAAACAGTTTCACTATTCTACATTCGCAAGAGTTTGTTCATTCGAGCAAATTGAGAACAAATATTCATCCGCACACATTGATTGTTATCACGCATACTTTACATCTGCACAGATCATTATTTCACATTTGGGCATATTTGACAATAATTCTAATCGTTTGTTTGTTTGATTGCAGGTGATTAACAAGGTATTCGTAGATTCAAATCATGGCCGACAAATTCTACAACACCCTTTTTAACGCATTTACATCTGAAACAACGTCGGAGACGAAAAGCATATCAAGAACAATTTCAGATAGTTTAAATTACAATAACGTGTACGGAAACCATCAGAAACCACCGAGACTTATAAATATCGAGGACTATAATTGGTGGAAAAAAACGATTTGAGGGTTGGGTAAAAGTGTTTGCTTACGAGAGTTGGGTAATGTTTATGTTAGGATATAAAAAACCAACAAAAGAAGGTGGAATTTTATTAACACTTGAAGAATATACTGAAAATGATATAAAAAACGTGTCTGCTGAACAAAAATGATCGCACTGTTATATCAATCTGTTATAGACGACATTATTTCATTGCTCAATTATGATGAAACATCTAAAGGATTATGGGAAGCGTTAAAGAAAAAATGTACGGGCGGTGATGAAATTGTTAAAAACAAATGATCTTTATTGAAAAAGGAATTTGATTTGTTTACATGTTTGAAAGGTGAAAGTGTCCGTCAACTAATAGAAAGATTTTGTCATCTTAAACTCGAACTTGAAAGATTTGGTGTTTTTAAAGACAACGAGGAAATCATTGACAGGCTGATCGAAGCACTTCCAAATGAAAACGATTGGCCATTGATGCGTTCTAAAATATACATATTTTTATATAAATATTCCTACACTTCTGAGTAACTTTAGGGTCATTTTTATTAAATTCTACTAGTTCCTGATTCATATATGAATTTTATTGGTTTCAAATAAAAACAAGCTAAATTAGAGCATTTTGATTAAATTTGAGACCGCAAGTAAAACTGAAATATATTTTATAGGTTAGGAAGAAAATGAGCCTAAAATGATAGATTATAAAAAAACAAAATAAAAGAAAAAAAGTTTATAAAACTTAAATAACAAAAAAAAATCATTAAAATGGTTTTGTGTTAGTTATTGTATTTAATTGTTCCATTTGTTGGTATGTGTTGCTACAGGATACGAAAAAAAGAAGGAAATACAAGATGGGAACAATTAATGGAGGAGATTTAATATCTAGGTTTTTTTGGCGGCTGGAACTATATACATACATGGTGAGTGGGTGACCCAAATATACACTGTTACGAGATCATGAGGCAATTGGGCTTGGATTATCGCTAGCTAGATGGCCTGCTACACTATTGCAATTCGCTAAATGGGCCTAAAGTTGCTGGATTTGAGTTATAATCTATCACCGTATTTTTACTAACATCGGCATATATTGGGGGGGTACCTACTCGACGAAAAAAAAGACATCAGGCGGCTCCAAAGGAAAAAGCGAAGATACGATCCAGGAGCAGACGACTGTAGGGATCTCAAGGATGAATCATTGGAGTTGGAGAAGGATCAATACGGGAACGAACCGGAATCGAGAGAACAAAGATTTGACACGCGTCAGGTTTTATTTTTTGGTTTCTTTTTCGTTTAACCTCGTTTGGTTATGATTCTTGCCATTAAATATTATTGTTTGGGTAAATTACATTTTTCGTCCTTTATGTTTGTAGCGTATTGCAATGGATGACCTTTACCTTCAATAATTACAGTCACAATCATTTATTTGGAAAACGCATTACACCTTTCGTCCTTTAGCACTAACTCAGTTAAAATTTTCAGTTATGTCTATCCAGTTAAGGGTATTCTAGTCATGTCATATTTTTATTTAAAATATATATTAATAAATAATCATATGAAATTGATTGCGATAGAAATAAACTTTATTTCTAGGGTATTCTGCAGATTCATTTCTTGAACCATATCAGATCTAGGGTATTCATATGGATATAGAAATAAACTGCCTTTCCCTCCGCCGCTTCCTCTCACCTCCGCCACCCACCTACCACCTCCCTCCGCCACCGTCTCAATAACCACTTCTCCAAACACCTACCATCACTCTCACTCTCAATTACCTCAATGAAACCCTACATCACTCTATCACCTAGGGTTTCCACATCAGATACCAATTCTCCACCAGAATCATCCGAAATCGACTGTGTAGGAACCGAAACCGATGTGGAATGCGTGTATCCACCGGAGGGAACTGGCGATTACGGAATCGAATCACCTGAAACGGCGTCGTTGAGTGACCTAATTTGGGGATGGACGTTGCTGATTTCACCGTTTTTCTTTTGGGGAACGGCTATGGTGGCTATGAAGGAGGTTAAAGCCCCTGACACACATCTGTAATGGTTTGTAAAATATGTACGTATTGTCATATATCATTCACGGCTTCACGCACGACTGCAATAATATAGATGCTCTCTTATATATTATTGATGCTGAATGATGCACATTTGTCAAAATTTAAATAACACACTGCTGTCTGCGAAATTATTTAACAGGAAAACGAGTCGCTAAAGCAAAACTCATTCGTCTTATTTGCGACTTTATCTCATATCTATTGCTTTAGTTCCTAAAGGGAAATTTGATGAGATTTGGTTCTTTTAGGGTGAAAAAAGAAAAAAGATTGGTGAGTTTGTGTGGAATATGAAGAAAATTGATTAGAAGATGGGAAAAATCTGATCTTTGAGAGTTTATATTGCGAAGAACATAGGCGGAGAAGACGAGTTGCAGGGTTTCTTGCCATTGATGGTTGTGCTGATAGTTGAGGGAGAGAAAGTTAGTTGAGAGAGAAAGGATGATTATTTTAGTTGTTTTAATCGTATTTGTTAAATGTATTTTAAATGAATTAATAAAATTACCAATCTACCATCATGTGTCTTGCACATGGCTGGATTTAACTGAAAATTATAACCTGGTTAGGGCTAAAGGACGTAGAGTGTAATGAGTTTTCCAAATAAAGGACTGTGACTGTAATTATTAAAGGTAAAGGTCATCTATTGCAATACGCTACAAACATAAAGGACGAAAAATGTAATTTACCCTTATTGTTTTGATTATTCGAACATGATTGTTGGCTAGTTTTATCATTCTACCTAGGTTGTGATGAACTTAGAACTATTGTTTTGACTTATATTTTGTTTTTTCGACTACGACATGTTTTGATTTAAAATAACTTTGATTTGTTGCTGAATATGGTTATGTATGCTAGTTCTTGGCTGTGATTATTGTTTGGTTATTGATTTTGATGTGTTTAGAAAGAAGAAATTCACCCTAGACATATTCTAGTCACTTATGGGTCGTTTATTCCGGATTCTCGATCTAGAGTTTGGTTTTAGAAATAATCCAAGGTAACCAAGTTAATAAAATAGCTAGGTTAAGGTGTGCATCCAATCTTGATGATTAGAAATATGATTTGGGATTGCTAGGTCTGTTCTAGGCGTTGTCTGATAGTTTGAACACTCGATAGCTCGGGGTTTGTCTATTTATTCGCGTTTAGTTGTTCCTAGATATTCGGTGTATCAAATTGAGGTTAGCTTCACACCTAAAAGATTATTAGGGTGGTTCTCTTCTAATTCTAGTAATTGTGGGATTCGATGTCGATAAGTCGAGTCGGTCCATCTTAGCACTTCATTACGCGTTCTGATTGTTCTTCATAGTCGGTTTCTAGGAACTGGAGAGTGGGGTCCCGCTCTGAGCTAACTAGTTACTATAGGACTTAATTATCCTTAGCGGGAATTTGGTCGGATTAGATATCAGATCTTTAGTCGATTGTCAAAGTCATAAGTCATTACATGTTTTAAGGGATTCATTGCCTGGGTTGTTTCTCCTTCTGATTGATCTCAAACTCGTGTTCCCAGTCGTTTGGTTATCTTAGTTTGTCTTATTTAGTTTAATTTAGATATTAGTTAATTAAAAACCCCCCCAAACAACAAAATAGTTAAGTACAGTTAGGTTAGAGTCAGTCTAGTCAGAGTCTAGTAAACGTAGTCAGTAGAGTCTCGTGGGTTCGACACTCGGACTTAATTAGGCTATACTACATTGACCGGTACACTTGTCGGTTGTGTGGTCTAGGTTTAGAGAGTCTTAGTTATAAATTTAAAACTTAGAGAGTCTAGCTTAGGGTTTAATTTAGTTAATTTATTTAGACCACTTTTAGCACATTAGTCATACTATGTCATGATACTTAAAAACAGAAATGATACTAAAACGATGAATCTTGACAGGTTAATCGAGAAGCTTGAAGGCCACGAACTAGAAATTCAAAAACAAAACAAAACGGCCAATTAAAATTATCAGCAAAAATGTCGATTTGTATTACAGAAGAAGCATGCTGATGAACAATCAAGCACCGAAGGCGTTTAGTGCTGGTACCTCACAAGATTCATCACAACACAGTTTTCCAAAGTATGATTCGGGTTATCATTCATCTGCTTCAAATCCGTCAATCCGAACATGGTTCAATGCAATATCGCCATAGATCTGAAAAAACTCACAAAGCCTGAATGCAGAAGCAGCCAAGCAACAGATGGTGCTTTTAGCATCTATCCTGGAATCGTACGAAACCCTGGTCGCGGGTAAGGTTGGAAACCCGAATATGACAAAGGAAGATTATGACCAGATCGATCCAGAGGAGATGGAGCTGATAGATATAAGATGGTGCATGGCTAGCGTTATGAGGAGAGCACAACGATTTATGGAGATTACAGGAAGATCATGTTTGGGAGCTGCTGACACGAAGCTGAGATTCAACAAGACGAAGGTTACATGTTTCAAGTGCAAACAGAAAGGGCACTTCAAGAGAGAGTGCACAAACAGGCAAACCGATGAAGTTGTGAATCCGTTTCGGGATGATTACTACCAAAAAGCAATCTACCATCGCATCAGCGAGCCGCCAAAGGTGAATCAAAAGCAAATTGGTGAAGGTTCTTCAAGAGATAGAAAACAAGCAATGGCGGTAATTCACAAAGATGAAGGATTCAATTGGAATAATTATATTTCACGAGAAGGGCATGCATTAGTTGCTGAAGTTGAAGTTGATAAACGATGGCAGAGAGATTTTGCTCGGCATGAAATTAGAAAGTTGTATGCTCTTTTTGAGGAAGCACATATAGCAAATAGATGGCATGCTGAAAGAGAATGTTTCTTAGATCCACAAGGTATTCCGGTGGTTGATCCCGAGAAGGTGGATTTCAATGCAGCAACAGATGTCTTTCCATGTTGTCAAACGTTCTATACGAGGAGGTCGATTGAGAAAGATTATGAAGCAAATCTGTATAAGCATTTAAACGAAGTGTTTTACGCGAGTCTATCGAAGGTGATGGAGTTGAAAAAGAAGAAAGAAGAAGACGCTGAGAAGCTGGTGGAGGAGCTGAAGAAGACAACAGAAAAAGCTGATGAGAACCAACAGAAGGTTGATGAAATTCAGAAAAAAAACGACAGAAGAATCCAAGGTGCCAGATGAAACCGAGGTAAAAATTCAAACTAAATCTTCTGAGTCGTCAAATAATGATGGAAGTGTTAACCAATCTGTTGATAAAATTGAAGAACAATGCAGGAAATGCATAGAAACGTGTAGAGCCTGTACTGAGAAAGAAGAAAACTTAAAATCAAGAGATATTGAGTTTACTAAAATCGAAACAGTTTTCAAAACAAAGTGTAAAGAAATGCTTGAAAATGAAGAATTTTTTAAACAAAATGTTGAAAAGCTGACACTAAAATGTCAAGATTTTGAAAAGGAAAATGAGATTTTAAAACAAAAGTACTCGGTAAGCAGTAATGAATGTTTACAAAAAGATAATATCATTCAGGAATTACAGAAAGATTATGATAAAGTGAAATTTGCAAATGATAATTTACAAGAAGCTTATGATACTTTGAAGAGACAAGTCAAAAGTATGGACGGTAGATTGTCAAAATGTTTAGAAACAACAAGACTTCTTGAAGCCAAATATAAAGTAAAACAAGAGGTTTTAAATCTATATATTAATGAAATTGCTAAACTTAAACAAGAATTGGCTGAAAAAGAAAAAGGTTGTTAATAAACTTCAAAGTTATCATGCTTCTTCATACATTGTCGAACATATTTTCAACATCACACCAGATGAGAAAGATTCTAAAAAGAACAAAAAGGGTATTGGTTCATAATATCATCAGGTGCCACCACCATTGGAGAATAACTACACGTTCTATGATGATGAAGAGGTGGCAAAAGGGCTAAACATGGTTGACCAATTACCTGAAAACATTGATGTGACTTACACCAAATCTGATGATGCTGGTGATTCAGAGGTGGTAAGTAAGGTCGTTGAATGCATTTTGAGAGATGATTTTACTAACAAAGGTAATTCTGAATCACAGGATGAAGATGAGGAAAGTTTTCACAAAAATTATTTGAAAATTTAAAAATCTGAGAAAAATTCGAATGATGATCCAAAGGGATTGGCATATACTATGACTGGATTAGACAAATTATTCTCAGATGTTGAGTTTCCAATTCAAAATGTGATTCAGGATAAGATCAACAAAGTTTTCAAACTGGTAGAAATCGAGAAAATTGAAATTGCAAAATTTGCTGGTAAAGCTAGCAAGAAAACTTTTTTATAACAAAGCCGGTTACAAAAAGAAAAACATGAAGGATGTGTTGGGTTATAAAAAGAAACAAAACCAAAAGCAACGTTTGAAAAGAAAAATTATCAAAAGAAGACGAACTTTGTTCATGGAACAAGTTCAGAAGAAGATAAAGAACTCAAATTTAGACGACAATCTTGTTTTGGTCAAAAATTACCGAATCAATTAAGTGATCAAATTAGTTTTGTGAGGTAGTGTGCTAGCAGTATTTGTTGAAAATATGCTGATTTAGTTGTTTGCAAAAACAGTTTTCAGGGTATAGCCCAAGATATCAAGCTATATCAATAATCAAACAATGAGCAAAAAATGTAAAGGTTGACACGAGATGTACGATGAAAACCCTTGATCAATCTAGATCTCCGGCATAAAACCTTGGGAGCTGACAATCGTCGCTGCCTTGTTCTTCTTATTACTTCAAAATTCAGGATACAGTGCAGGATATTGTACGGATCAGCTAAGTGTTACAATGAATTTCAAGTGTGAGTGTTGGTGAATGTGATTGCGAGTGATTATTGCTGTCAAGGGAGTAAGAAAGTGAGTGAAGTTGTGTGTTTCTATCGATCCATACACTCCTATTTATAGTAAACAGAAATAACAAACTATCCTATAAACTAGGGATAATTCGAATATTCCCTTTTAAACGTTGGAGACCTCTTCTTCCGGCTTCAATGTTCTTCTTTCAACTGAATAGAGCGAGTCTACAGGAGAACAAGTCCACTCGACCATTATAAGCTTGCCAGCATAATCTGCACGTGAATAATTAGTAACTGCCAGGATACTGCATCAGGATGTTACCGATATCCTGATCCGGTATCCTAGTCATAAACAGAAAGAATAAAGTCTGGATATAATTAAGGATATGGGTTCAGAAAACCACCCATAACAATTGTCCCCAAAATATATCTGTTAGAATCCTAAATTCAAACGGATATATTTTAAACTTATCGCGTAGATCGAGGTAATTAAGATGATAGGATGGTTGATGCGACAATGTGCAACTTCCCAAGCGATATTTACTCATCACCCCTATCTTAGGCCTATATCTTCTCAACTTCCTTGCTTATTCATCACTATAATCCGAGATCTTTCGGGTACTTTCTCTCACTTTTCTTTTTCCGTTTTTCTCTGTAATACCTCATCGTCTCTTATGGCTAGTCGAACGAGATCACATACGGCCGACTCAATTCCGACCTTCGTAGATCAGCATCTTTTCAAGGAACCCGAAAAAGAAGTCTGCTCTTTTGACAATGCCGATATCGCCGCCCTGAAAGCCTCCGGTTCCTTTCCTTCCGGAGCGATCATACGGCCGTTCGAACGGGAAATCCGATCGGACGTGTCCTCCGACGAGTGGGTGTGCTTCTTGGCTTACCCTTTTTCCATAGGGCTCCGGTATCCTTTTCCAGTCTTCATCTCTCGTTTCTTTGAACTTACCAGTCTTAGTTATGCCCAAACCATGCCTATGGTTTGGCGAGTCTTAGTGATGTTGGACCAGATAAAATCTCGTCACGTTCCTGATCTTTGCATCAAGGACTTCCGATTGCATATCGTCTCCGTTCTCATGGCAATAGTCGTTTCCTCCTTTTTTCGACTTAAAAAAAACCCCTCATCCTCAAAGCTTCTAAGAATGAGGATGAGTGGAAACGAAAGTTCTTCTTGGTAAAAAGAGACTCCATTGACAAGGGTGTTGACCTTCCTGTGAAGTGGTTGACCTCCAGTAGGATTTAGGGTTTTAGGAATATCCCCAAACATATCCTGAAACTATATCCTAAACTGACATCTTTACTTTTTGTGCAGCAAATTTCAAAGAGTTGGCCCCTCCAAGTGCAGAAACAGAACAAAGAATCAAAGAGATCTACCGGCTCCCAGAGAGTGAAAGAACTTTCTCCCTTTCCTTTGCAAGCTCAAGCCAAAAATCAAGCTCCAATATGTCTGGTAAGTATATCCTTGCAAGTTATCTTTGTACATATTAGATTGATTATAATTTAAAAGTATTTAAGGGTTTAGTATTTCTTCCCTTTATGTAGCACCAGTCAAAACCCCGGAAGTTTTTGACCTCGAAGAACTGGACAGCTACTCCGGTCTCCTCCAAGTAAAAAAAGAGCCAAGTCCCAAGCCAGCTACTTCGTCCAAGCCCACCAGCTCTAAGGCCGCCGCCATTCCCAAGCCTTCCCCAGCTACTAAGACCCGTGCCTCCAGTGCCCGAAAGAGGAAGGAAACTGATTCTCCTGCCACTCCCGAGACATTCCCTTACGAGAATCATGGGTTTATTGAAGCAAGCGGGTTAATGACCTCATTTCTCAACCAGGTATAAATCCTTATCCTATATCCTGCACATATATGGTGAACCAATATCCTGATTAGTATATACTAATACCTGCATTTTCTGTTGTAGGGCCTCAAACGTTTAGTTCACTTGTATGAGGAATCCTGCGGGCTCAACAAGATGTTAGAGTCCAAGTTGAAGAAAGCTGAGGTCACCATTGCTGACCAGGGGATGATCGCCGCCACCAAATCGCAGCACTACGAGGATAAGTTCAAGGCAATGACCCAGGAACACCAGGTTGCTATCAAGAAGGCTACTCACGAAGCTCAAGCCAAACTTGACGCCACTCAAGTCCAGCATGAACAAGATATGGCTTCTTACCGGGAAGGCCTTAAGAGCTCCGTCGTCATCTCTCTCCTCCAAGCCAGGCTGCAAATGGCTTATGAAGCCAGGGCCATGGGTTTCGAATGCCCTTCTTGGAACGTCGATGCTTAGGAGGCAAAGTTAAGAGACCTCGGCGGCAATCCTGTGGAACATCCTGCAAAACCTGTGGTTGAGGAGCCTTCCAAAGCGGCTGAAAAGGCGGTCGATGCTGGTGGTGATTCTAAGAAGGATGTTGGGGCTGATCCTGGAGTGGGTGCTGGTGATGAAGCGATGGTTGAAGAAGGTGCTGCCCCTTGAAGGCAGCGAAGTGGGCGATGATGGATGTTGATGCCTAGGCCGGAGCCCACTTTTTAAATTTGATGGTTTGTGGTTGATAAACAATTTACCTTTCCTTGTGTTGAATAACTTTATTTTCCTGCACTTAAATGGTTTGTGGTTGATAAACAATTTACCTTTCCTTGTGTTGAATAACTTTATTTTCCTGCACTTAAACAATATGATGGCCAAAGGTGGAGGGATCCTGAGTTTCAGGACGAAGCCCTTGGTCATCAACCTTTAGTATGCTTTTTGAACAATTAACAATTGAAGGTGGAGGATCCTAGGTTTCAGGACGAAGCCTTCAACTGTTTTAGGTAAATATGTTAAGAACTAATTATACTTTTGGTGGATGGATCTCGGTTTGAGATGAAGCCAATAGTACAATCTTTTGCTATGTTAATAAACTAACCTTTTTAGCCTTATCCTATGTTTTTTATATTTTTCTTTGAAAATTATGTTGTATGTGCTTGATTTGAATTTTCATAAATAGTTTTTCCTCTATTTCCAATACTATTCTTCAAATATTCTGACCAAATATCCTGGTCAGGATACTGCTATTGCACTTAGTATCTTAATAAAAAATGTTCCATTAAAACTTTGTCAAACGCATTTACAAAAACTCAAGTCACTTATATAAGGCTTTTAAAAGATGAAAAAAGAGAGACCATACCAGAGACAATTAGAGAATAAATTCCGACTTGCAACTTTTGAACCTCTTGCAACTTTTCCATCAGGGATATCCCCTATCCGGAACACTTAGGAAATTGAGGACCGTTTACAATGTATCAAGATGGATGTCCCCTGTGTATTAGTGCAAGCATACTTGAGTATTTAGCAACTTTTTTATTTAGACAAGAACGGGTGTAAAAACAATCATAGTTGATGTCACACTCGTAAGCAACTTTAGTATTACAGGGGATAAACCCTAAATATTCTGGAGATAGATCCTTAATATTCTGGGGATAAACCCTAAGCATCCTAGGGATAAACCCACGTTTTCGTGCGCTACAGGCGGGAGTGTATAAACTCCAAGACTTAAAAAGATGAAAACCTTTAAACCTTGGAGAGTATGAAAATACCCTTTCGTGAGAGAGGGTGATCAATCCTCATATATCTTAAAGATCCAGGATATAGCCAATAATAACGAAATTGTCAGCCAATTTTACATGAACTGGTCCCGCTATCTTGAACTATTCCTAGATAACTTACGCTCCAGGCGGGGTGTTTAAACCCAATTCGAGAGAAAGGTGAATACGTTTAAACCTTTGAAGGGATAAAAATCCCTTAAACGTGAGAGAGGGGCCAATCCTCTAATCTTTCGGTTTATCTTGAGTATATATCCTGGAGTTACATCCTAAAGCATATTCTACAAAACACCGTTAAACTAAGGTGGGTGTTAGCTTGGCTAACACCCTTCCGATGCCTAAGTCAGTATTGGGTTTTAAAGAATAAGAAATTAAATAAACATATTAAAAAGAATTAGAATCCATACCATCATGAGTTAGAAATTAAATTCTAAACTCACTTGAAATAAGCTTTGAGATGTACAGCATTCCAGGATCTTGGTAACGTATCCCCTTCCATATTCTTGAGTCGGTATGCTCCTTTCCCAGATTCTGATTCAATTTCATAGGGTCCTTCCCATTTTGGAACTAGCTTCCCATCGGCAGGGTTGGTCGTATTCTGGAAGGCTTTCCTTAATACCCAATCTCCAACTTGAAATCTTCTAGTTCTCAAATTCTTGTTGTATGATTTGGATATCCTCTGTTGATATACTGCCATCCTTAGCTTTGCTGCATCCCTTGTTTCATCAATAGTATCCAATTCTTGACATAAGGCTTCAGGATTCGTCTCAGGATCCCGGAGGCTCGATCTTGCTGTAGGTATTACCATCTCTGTCGGGATCACTGCTTCTGCCCCAAACACCAAGGAAAATGGGGTTTGCCCACTAGCATTCTTCACTGTTGTCCTATCAGCCCATAGGACAAAGGGTAATTCTTCTGCCCATCTTCCTTTTTTAGCACCTAATCTTTTCTTCAAATTGTTGACAATTATTTGTTCGAGAATTTTGCCTATCCATTTGCTTGAGGATGTACTGGAGTTGAGGTGATCATCTTGATCCCCTAACTTTTGCAAAAATCACTGGTTCTTTTACTAATGAACTGAGAACCATTATCACAGATTATTTCAGCCGGCACTCCAAACCCTGTTAGGATATTCCTCTTGATGAAGGATACCACTTCTTGATCCCTAACTTGAATAAAGGCTTCAGCCTCGACCCACTTGGAGAAGTAATCTGTCATCGCTAGCATAAAAACCTTTCCTCCTGGAGCTTTCGGCAATTTTCCCACTATATCCATACCCCACTTCATGAATGGCCAAGGGGAAACAATAGGATATAATGGCTCAACAGGCTGATGTAATATATTGTTGTGCCTCTGACATGCATCACACCTTCGAGCGTATTCTGCTGCATCCTTCCTCATAGTTGGCCAGTAGTATCCCATTCTTAACACCTTCGAGAACAATGATCTGCCCCTAAATCCTCGAAGCATCTAAGGTTTGGACCTGCAAGAGATTTCTTATACAAAACATTATTTATAATAGTGAAACAGGATACCTTCATCCTGGAAGCCTTAGGATTCTCATCCTTTGGGATGTGTCCTTCTTTGAGATATTTCAGGATTGGGGCCATCCAGGAATTAGAATCCTCCTCAAAATACTCATCATCAAGATCCCTGATACTTGATACTTCCTTATCCTGAGACTTGAAGAGTTCCATCGCAGGATACAGAATATGAAGTATTGGTATTTGAGTTCCTTCCGGTATCCTGATTGTAGATCCCAAATTTGCCAGAGCATCTGCCTCAGCATTATCCTCTCTTGTTACCTGTTCAAGCGTAAAAACTTCGAAATATCCTGCTAATTTTTTGACAATTTCAAGGTATTCAATTAACCTTTCACCTTTAACTGCATAGGATCCATTGAAATGGTTAGTGATCAATAAGGAATCAACATACACTTGCAAACATTTAATATTCATATTCTTAGCTAATTCTAATCCTGCAATCAGAGCTTCATACTCTGCTTCATTATTGGTAGCAGGAAATTCACATCTAATAGCCTGGGGTAATATGTTGTGACAACTCGTATTTTAGAACCTTTCATTATGTTTGATGTAACTTGTATGAACATGCGTGATTAATTGATGTGTTTGATTTCAATGGAATGTTATGATTTTGTTATGATAAGTGTTACGTAATTGTAATGTGAGTATGTAAGTTTGGTCGCACAACACTTGTCCAATCGCACAAACCTTTGGACCACACACTTTGATCCTAGTCGCACACATCTCTCTCGGCCCACTTTGTTTGAACTCGAGACCAAGGGCAACCCAAAGATGGGTTCGGCCCACTCCACTTCTGCGCATACACATACCCATTATGGGGTTTTACTCCTCACAATTTGCAAGCATAAGAAAATACACCAAACCCTAAACTCTCTTTCCCCTCTCCTCCACTCGACGGCAACAACTCTTGTTCCTTCGAAGCTCTTCTTGGATCGCCGCACTATCTCTCTCTCTCTCTCTCGTTCCATCACTAGTGTGCACTAAAACTCTCGGTTAGTATCTTTGGTTTTATTTTAGTTTGTATTCTTTGTTGATTTTCGACCATGCGAATATGTGGACATATGATATGTTATGATCAAAATATGATATAAAGTTGTTACATGATTTACATGAATCGAATGGATGGATTAACTCGGATAGTAAACTGTTAGAGATAGCATGATAAAGAACTAGGGTTAGTATGATGTTATGCATGAACATAGATGATGATGATCGCATGATTAAATGGTGATATGCTAGGACCGAATACATGCTACTGGAATTATGATTCTCGAATATGTGTTGTGTTGTATTGTTGGGTTGATGTACACATAAACTAGGGTTACATGTTAGTGTTCGAATTCATTAGGATGATGGTTTTATTGAATGCTTCGAATGATGATTGATTGTTCTTGTTTAGATGATAATTAGGGTTGAATGAATATGCATGATTGCTGAATGAATTGTCGTTTGATCTGAACTGAAACTGCTAAAACTGTTAGCAAATGTTACGGAGATAATAGGCTGAGAATAAGGAAGGTTTTTACAAACTTGGTCTCGACAAGGGTTGCGAGCCGATACCTCATAGTCTCGACTCGAGACCACACCTCAGCCGCACAAAAACAACAAGACTCGAGACCTTGGTTGCGGGTCTTGTTGCGACTCGAGACCTGATCCGAGACCACATGATCTCGAGTGAAAACTGCATGACCCGAGACCGCACGGTCTTGACTCGAGACCGTACAGTCTCGACTCGAGACCACTAGCTCGCACACCTGATATGGACTCGCACATTATCACAGGCCCAAGAACTTGGGCCGCACACTTGGGCCTTGTTTGTATAAGTAAATGTTACTGTTGAACCTGTTGTGCACTATTGTTAAACTGCCATGATGCTACGTGAATGCCATGATCAATTTGTGTATGTAAACTGTTAGTTTATGTGTGTAAAACATACGTGCATTACTTGGTATGAACCTGACTTGTATGGTAACCTTGTTAGGACGTGGTTGACCACAATTAGCTCAAGTGACCTTCATTTATCTGTCGAGCTAATCTAAGGTGAGTTCACACTTTCTACAAGGCATGGGATTCCTGGTGGTTTGGGAATGGGTTAAGGAACTAAAATGAAACCTGCATATTCTCCTTGGGTAGGATATGTACCTCCATCCTCCATGGGAAGGATGACAACATTGAAAACTGGGTATTCTCCTTGGGTAGAATTCGTACCTCCATCCTCCGTAGGAAGGATGACAACATATAACTTACTAGACAAAACTCTATCATGAAGTCCCTCGTTTTTATATCGACTTAATCGTCGGGCCATTGGTGAACGGGTCATTAGTTAAATAGCGCTATTAGGTCTGACAAGCCTCACACCGTGCCGCAGAGGACGGGAGTGGACTAATGTACTTGGGCACTTAGTCAATGATGATAGACATTAACGCAGGGCACATAAACATGACTCCAGTCAGTAGTCGATATGGTAACGGGTCTAGTGGTTTATAATATGGGGTAGCCCCCACTGGTATATGGTTTGGGAAACAAGGAACTGGTTAAAGCATGGTTTTCGAAATAACCTATGGTTTTTGGAACAACATAAAAGTGGACAACCAATTGTGAACTCGCTCAACATTGTTGTTGATTCGTTGTTACATGCCTTGCAGGTCGTTAGGTACTTAGCAGGAGCTTGCACAGGAGGAGTCGTTGTGGAACATGGACGTTGTGTGTTCATGATAAACTTATGAACTTTAAACTTATCATTTGATTTCGATCTTATTGCTTCCGCTGATAACTTAGACTTTGTTAAATTGGTTGACACCAATTATATTGCTTGGTTTGGGTTTTATTTATTTATGTATATTGTTCAATATGATCGGTGGCTGGATCCTAGTCAGTCACGCTCCCTACGGTGATACTCCGCTTGTGGATTTTGGGGGTGTGACAGATTGGTATCAGAGCCATTGGTTATAGTGAACTTGGTTTTCAAAAGGAAAAAACTTTTTGATAAAAAAACCAGACTATAACCTGTTCGGTGCTCAACGATCCACAACGACGCTTCGCTCCACGTGCAAGACTCAATACTATAGGTGATATGGTTTATGTTTTTATTGCCTGGCTGTTAGTTTAAATAGTGCATTGTTCATGGTATGCTTAGTTAATGTAACAATTGTCGCTTGAAACCTTGTGTGCTTACTCTCTTCTGTCATCTCACACTTTTCACATCTCTACATCACCGTTCTTACTTGTGCTTTTCTCGATGTGAAGATCATGAGTGGACGTCTCAACTTGACTCAGGCCCAACTGACGGCTCTAATCAATGAACGAGTTGCTGAGGCTCTAGCAGCAGCTCAAGCAGGAGGTAAAGCCTGTCATTTCGTCCTATCCTAGGATGTTTAGATCCTACTCTCGTGATCCTACTCTCGTGCTTAACCTTATCCTTTCTTTCTCGCGCAACAGGTCAAAATGCTCAGCCTCGAGTGTGTACGTTCAAGACCTTCATGGATTGTCGCCCTAGTACTTTCAGTGGCACCGAAGGAGTTGTAGGTCTTCTCCACTGGTTCGAGAAGATCGAATTTGTTTTCGAGATGTGTGAATACCATGTGGCTAGCAGGGTGAAGTTTGCAACTGGAACTCTTGAAGATGGTGCGCTCTCTTGGTGGAACGCACAAGTGCAGATGTTAGGGTTGGCAGCTGCTAATGCCACCCCCTGGAATGATTTTAAGGAGCTGATCAAAGAGGAGTACTGTCATCGTGATGATATCCGTAAGCTGGAAGTGGAGTACTACGACCTCAAGATGGTAGGGTCAGAAATTGAGGCCTACACGAAGCGTTCTAATGAATTGGCTGCATTGTGTCCCAACATGTCGAATCCTCCTTACAAGCGAATCGAACTCTACATCAGAGGTTTAGTGCCATAGATCCAGAGCATGGTGACTTTAGCTAATCTTCCTATGATCCAGCAGATCATACGACTGTCTCACCGCCTCACTGATCAGGCAGTCGAGCAGAATAAGCTGCCTAAGCTTATTAGTGCCACCTCGTCAGATACTCCAAGTGACAACAAACGCAAATGGGATGGAAGTTCTAGCAAGGGTTCAAGTTCTGTTCAGTCTCAGTCTCAGCAGTGAATGACTGATGACTACAAAAGCCCCAGTTAGCAGTCTTCTGGTAATCAAGGTCAGGGTGGATACAGGGGAAACCACCCTAAATGCAACCGTTGTAACTTGCACCACAGCGGGCCGTGCAACAAGGGTCGCTGTCATGGATGCAACAAACCTGGTCACGCAGCAAAAGATTGTAGGAGCCCACATCCTACAAATCAGAATCGCCAGCAGCAACAGCAACAAGCCCCTCAGAACCAGCAGCAGCAGCAACAACAACAACGGGGTAACAACAGGGGATGTTTTCAATGTGGAGCTGAAGACCACTTCAAAAGGAACTGCCCCCAGCTGAATCAGAATCAAAACAACAATAACAACAATCAGGGCAATGGAAACAACAACAGGGACAACAATGATGGTAATGGTGCCAGGGGACGTGCATTCATGATTGGTCAGCGTGAAGCAAGAAACTATCCCAACGTTGTGACGGGTATGTTTCTAATGGATGATTTCTTTGTTTTTGTTTTATTCGATTCGGGAGCCGATACTAGTTATGTGTCCTTAAGGGTTAGTCAGATGCTTAAGCGTGCCCCAATCCCTCTGGATTCTAAACATGTGGTAGAACTAGCGAACGGTAAAAATCTTGAGGCCACACACATAGTTAAGGGTTGTAATCTCACTCTAGCCGGTCAGACCTTCTCTATCGATCTCATCCCCATCGTTCTTGGTAGTTTCGACATTGTTATTGGGATGGACTATTTATCCCAACATCGGGCGGAAATACTCTGCAAGGAGAAGATTGTCCGCATTCCTCGTTCTGACGAAGAACCCCTCGTTATTCGTGGTGATAAGAGTGGTGCTGTTATGGGCATCATCTCTTTTCTTAAGACCCAGAAGTGTCTGCGAAAGGGCCACACTGCTATTCAAGCCCTCGTGACTGACACCTCAACGAAAGAGAAGAAGATAGAAGACATTCCTATTGTACGCGACTTTCCTGAGGTATTCCCTGAGGAATTACCTGGTCTTCCGCCTCATCGTCAGGTTGAGTTTCAAATCGAGCTAACTCCTGGAGCAGCACCAATAGCTCGTGCACCTTATCGCTTAGCTCCATCTAAACTAGAAGAACTGTCCGCACAACTACAAGAGCTTTTGGATAAGGGTTTCATTCGTCCCAGCTATTCGCCCTGGGGAGCTCCAGTTTTGTTTGTGAAGAAGAAAGATGGTACCTTTCGAATGTACATAGACTATCGCGAACTCAACAAGGTGACCGTGAAGAATCGTTATCCTCTTCCGCGTATCTATGACCTGTTCGACCAATTGTAAGGGTCGAGTTTCTACTCTAAGATTGATCTGAGATCGGGCTATCATCAGCTAAGAGTCCAAGACGAAGACATCTCCAAGACATCATTCAGGACTCGTTACGGACACTACGAGTTTCTGGTTATGCCTTTCGGGTTGACGAACGCACCTGCGGTTTTCATGGATCTCATGAACCGAGTGTGCAAACCGTACTTGGACAAATTTGTAATTGGTTTCATCGACGACATCCTGATCTACTCCAAGAGTCAGGAGGAACACAGGCGTCATCTGCGACTCATTCTGGAACTTCTTCAAGCAGAACAACTTTATGCTAAATTTTTGAAGTGTGACTTCTGGCTTCGTGAAGTGCATTTCCTAGGCCACGTGGTTAATGAGAATGGGATTCACGTCGATCCATCCAAGGTTGAGTCAATCAAGAATTGGCCTGCACCTCGAACCCCAACCGAAATCCGTCAATTCTTGGGTTTGGTGGGTTACTACAGAAGTTTTATCAAGGATTTCTCGAAGATTACACAACCTCTTACTGTTCTTACTCAGAAGGGTGTCACCTACCGGTGGGGTGATGCTCAGGAATCTGCGTTTTAGCAGTTGAAGATGAAACTTTGTAGCACACCTATTCTCTCGTTACCTGAAGGCACAGACGATTTCGTGGTTTATTGTGAAGCGTCAATCCAAGGACTTGGTTGTGTGTTGATGCAACGTGAGAAGGTCTTCGCTTATGCATCACGCCAACTCAAGGTTCACGGAAAGAACAACACTACCCAAGATTTGGAGTTGGGAGCGGTGGTGTTTTCCCTCAAGATATGGAGACATTACTTGTACGGTACCAAGTGCACCATTTACACCGATCATAAGAGTCTCCAGCATATCGTCGATCAGAAGGAGTTGAACATGCGACAGCGTCGATGGTTCGAACTTCTTAATGACTACGAATGCGCGATCAAGTATCATCCAGGCAAAGCCAATGTTGTGGTCGATGCCCTCAGTCGTATAGAAACCAAACATAAGCGTGTACATGCGTTACAACTTACTATTCACTCCAGTCTTCCGGCCAAAATTCACGATGCTCAGGTCGAAGCATTAAAGGAAGAGAACCTCAAAGCCGAGTCCCTGCGGGGCATGGAAAAGAAACTTGAACGTAAGGAAGACGAAACTTACTACTTCATGGAACATGTCTGGGTTCCATTCTTTGGAAACTTACGAGAACTTGTGATGGACGAAGCACAGAAGTCTCGCTACTCGGTGCATCCTGGTTCTGACAAGATGTACCAAGACCTCAAAACTCTCTACTGGTGGCCCCACATGAAAGCTAGCATAGCGATCTATGTTAGTAAATGCTTGACCTGTGCGAGGGTCAAGGTTGAATACCAGAAGCCACCAGGCCTACTTCAGCAACCATAGATGTCACACCCCCAAAATCCACCATGCGGAGTACAACTGCTTGGAGGCATGACGTGACCAGGATCGAGCCACCAATCATATTGAACGTCGTAATTAAGTAAATAAGACCAACCACAATACGATTGGTGACCAAAGCTAGTTAACCATGTTTAGTTTAAATAGCGGAAGCATAAAGGTAAATCCAAAAGCATAAGTCCATAGTTTATAAGTTAAAGTTCAAAACGCAAGTTTAATAAGTTCATGAGGATTTAAATAATAAGCACGGAACATAACAGTCCGTACGCCACAACGACTCCTTCCTCGTGCAAGCTCCATCTAGCGACCTGTAAGGCATGTAAGAACGAGTCAACAACAAAGTTGAGTGAGTTCACGTTTGGTTGTTTAGTTTTAAGTTGTTTCTGAAAAACGTGGTTTGACTTTCGTTGGCTTAATTGCCGTGGGGGTTACCCCGTAGTTGAAAGTATGTTTAACCAGTTCCTTTGTCATTACCCAAACCATAACCATAATCAGTGGGGGCTTTCCCCGTTTGAACTACTAGACGGTATGATATCGACTACTACGAACAATAGTTGTGCCCTACATCAGTGTCTATCATCACTGACAGTTTGCCATAGTCCATTAGTACACGCCCGTCCGAACGGCACGGTGTGAGGTTTGTTAAACCTAATAGCGCTATTAACTAATGACCCGCTCGCCATTGGCCTCGGCGATTAAGTCGATATGAAGAGGGACTTATTGATAGAGTTTTGTCTAGCTAGTTTTAAGGTTGTTGTCCTGCACCAGGAGGACGAACGTACGTATTCTGCACCAGGAGAATTCGTAGGTTTAATAATGGCATCCACTCTATGGAGGATGGCCATACATATCCTACCCAAGGAGGATATGTAGATTTAGTTTTAATTCTTTAACCCATTCCCAAACCACCGGGAATCCCATGCCTTAGAAAGTGTGTGAACTCACCTCGGTTTGCTCGGTTAGATTCTCAAATATAGCTAACAGTCAAGGTCGGTCAATCACGTCCTAATATAATTACCAGTTAGTCATTTAGTGATTTTCAAATAGAACACAAAGTTCCTACACGTATCTATCACATAACATGCATCACTTCAACGGTTTATGCCCATCCAAGTTTCCCATCTGTTCCCCACTCAAAATCAAACATATGATAATGCACATAACACATATAACATGTTAGATCATTCACAGATAGCATACTCAACATTTAGACACGCAAGTCACAACTTATGTCATTTCAGCATTAATATTCAAAACCGGCTGTTTTTCGGACATTTTAATAAAATAGTTAAATTATTCCAAAAATTCCCAAATTTTTACAGAATGTCTTAAACGTTCCAAATTTTATTGTGTAAAAATATCGGGGTCCGGTTCCTTACCAATATTTTATAAAAATTCATATTCCGGACTGAACTCAGATTTATGTATTTCTGACCACAGTCCACGGAACAATTTATTAAAAATTCATCGAGTGTCCGATTTACGAAATTCCAGTGGGGTAATTACAAATGCACCGGTTGTCATCTACTGTACAAATTTCATGGTCCGATTCATCACAAAACTCAGGTTACGACTGAAAGTATAACACCCATTTATTGCTGTCAAAATTCAGCTTAAGTTGTTGTTACAAATCGACACTTTAGTAGACTTTTAGTTGGTGATCTTATATGTTAGTGATTTTCAACCGACGAAACTCTTATTAACCACTTTAGAATAGATCAAGAAGATGTTTAGAGTCACTTACTACTAGATCGAGGCTAGGGAAGAAACTAGTCGAAAAACGAGTGGTTAAAAGCAACTTGGGGAGGTCCTTGACAATCCGCAAGCACCAGGCTTCCTCGTACGCGATCCTTCACACTTGTATATGCTTGGAATGGCAAGATCAAAGCTCGAAAATGGATGGATGTGGGTGTGTGGGTTCAGCCAAGGATATGGGCAAGAGGGAGAGAAAGAGTGAAGTTTTGTTAAGTGAATGAATGTGATGGATGGACTCAAGGTCTTATTTAATAACCATTCACCCTAATTAACCAAGGGATCTTATTTCATATAGATATATGGCAAGTAGGATTATTTTAATCAAAGTTGTAAGATGGTGTCCCCCATGGGGAACCGATCTCGTTAGGGGGGGGGGGTGTTCCATGGTTAGATTGTAACTAATTGTTAAGTATTAGGTAGTTAGTTAGAGATTTGAAATTAGTTACTAGTGTGTTGTAATTTACAACGGGTGTTAGGGTGTTCGGGGACCCTAACTAGCTCAGAAAAAGAAAAACAATGTCAATGACGATATTTTTAGGTTCCGGGTTAAGTCCGGTTGTTCGGTTTGACACTGTTCCGTTAAAGTGCTTAATTAATCCGTAAAGTGTCTTATATATATTTTTTTGCAACGTTTTTAATTTTTAACACTCAGGAAGTCATAACAGACTATTTAATGACTTTTCTGTACACTACTAGTGTGTCAACATGCACATGTAAATATAACACAGATATCAGAAAGCAGTTACGTAATTCCACACAGTCGTCAAGCACAATAATTATTATTAATAAATTGTACGGAATACATGGAATTTGAGGGTTGTTACATTCTCCCCCTGTTAAGAGAATTTCGTCCCGAAATTTAGCGCGTGGTTACTGAGGAAGCTAGTTAAGTTGCGTTGTTTTCCTGATTTTCCTGGGGTGTCACATCATCCCCCCGTTGATTTGGAATTTCGTCCCGAAATTCTGCAGTAGCTTCAGCCTCAGTAGTGGTTGCGTTTTTCTTAAACAGTTGGGGATACTTGAGTTTCATTTGGTCTTCTCGTTCCCAGGTATACTCTGGGCCACGACGAGCATTCCAACGAACTCGAACGAGAGGTATCCTAGTATGCTTGAGGATCTTAACATCTTGATCCGTAATCTCTACTGGTTCCTCGACGAATCGCAGCTGGTCGTCGATTGTGAGTTCCTTGAGAGGAACTATGAGGGTCTCATTTGACAGACACTTCTTCAGATTCGACACATGGAAAACATTGTGAACTCCGCTGAGTTCTTCAGGTAGATTCAACCTGTAGGCGACTTTGCCAATTTTCTCGGTGACCTCGAATGGTCCGACATAACGCGGATTGAGTTTGCCTCGTTTGCCAAAGCGGACTACACCTTTCCAAGGTGAGACTTTGAGTAGCACTCGATCCCCAACTTGGAGCTCGAGTGGTTTTCTTCCCTTATCAGCATAGCTTTTCTGACGATCACGAGCTGCCGCCATTCACTGTCGTATCTGAGCAATTCTCTCGGTGGTATCTACCACAAGTTCTGGGCCAGTGATTTGGCTGTCACCAATTTCTGCCCAACAGAGAGGTGATCGGCATTTGCGTCCGTACAATGCCTCGAATGGAGCGGCCTGAATGCTGGTGTGGTAGCTGTTGTTATACGAAAACTCCACTAGCGTGAGGTGCTTTTCCCAGCCATTACCAAAATCGATTACACATGCCCTAAGCATGTCTTCCAGGGTTTGGATGGTGCGTTCAGATTGCCCATCCGTCTGTGGGTGATAAGCGGTGCTCATATCTAAACGTGAGCCAAAAGACTTGTGCATTGCTTGCCACAGTTCAGAAGTAAAACGCGCGTCACTATCAGATATAATAGAGGTTGGCACTCCGTGCTTTGATACCACTTCCTTTAGATAAATGCCTGCAAGAGTAGAAAACTTATCCGTTTCTTTGATGGCCAGAAAATGTGCAGACTTGGTCAGTCGATCTACGATCACCCAAATGGTATCGTTTCCGCGTTGAGATCTAGGTAGGCCGGTAACGAAATCCATGGAAATTTGCTCCCATTTCCATTTAGGTATCTCTGGTTGTTGAAGTAGGCCTGATGGTTTCTGATATTCAGTCTTGACTCTCGCACAAGTCAAGCACTTACTGACGTAGGTTGCTATGTGGGCTTTCATGCCAGGCCACCAATACGTAGTCTTTAAGTCGTGGTACATCTTATCTGAACCAGGGTGCACTGAATAACGAGACTTATGTGCTTCATCCATCACAAGCTCGCGTAAGTTGCCATAAAATGGAACCCAGATGCGTCCGTTAACATAGTAGGCACCGTCTTCCTTTAGTCCCAGTCGCTGCCTCGATCCTCGTAAGGATTCAGCCCTGATGTTCTCTGCTTTCAATGCTTCGACCTGAGCATCGCAAATCTGAGCGGGAAGGCTAGAGTGAATGGTAAGCTGTAATGCACGTACACGCTTAGGTAGGGTATCCTTTCGACTGAGGGCGTCGGCCACAACATTGGCTTTGCCCGGATGATACTTGATTGCGCATTCATAATCGTTCAAGAGCTCAACCCATCGGCGTTGTCGCATGTTTAACTCTTTTTGCTTGAAGATATGCTCGAGACTCCTGTGATCGGTGTAAATGGTGCACTTGGTACCGTACAGGTAATGTCTCCATATCTTAAGTGCGAAAACAACTGCTCCCAGTTCCAAGTCGTGTGTAGTGTAGTTCCTTTCGTGAACTTTAAGTTGACGCGATGCGTAGGCAATGACCTTGTCACGTTGCATCAACACGCAACCAAGTCCTTGGATGGAAGCATCGCAGTAAACCACAAAATCGTCTGTGCCCTCAGGCAATGAGAGGATAGGCGCGCTACAAAGTCTATCCTTCAAGTGCTGAAATGCGGACTCTTGTGCATCACCCCAACGATAGATGACACCCTTCTGAGTCAGTGAAGTGAGAGGTTGGCCAATCTTGGAGAAATCTTTTATAAACCTTCTGTAATATCCGGCCAAACCCAAGAATTGGCGGATTTCTGTTGGTGTGCGGGGTGCAGGCCAGTTCTTGATCGATTCAACCTTAGATGGATCCACATGAATCCCATCCTTGTTTACCACATGGCCTAGAAAGTGGACTTCGCGAATCCAGAAGTCACATTTCGAAAACTTGGCATACAACTGTTCTTTTCGAAGAAGTTCCAACATAAGTCATAGATGCTGCTCGTGTTCCTCCTGACTCTTAGAATAGATCAGGATATCGTCGATGAACACAATAACGAACTTATCCAGGTAAGGTTTGCACACTCGGTTCATGAGATCCATGAAGACCGCTGGTGCATTCGTCAGCCCGAATGGCATAACCAGAAACTCGTAATGGCTGTAACGAGTTCTAAATGCTGTTTTGGAGACGTCCTCATCTCGGACTCTCAGCTGATGGTATCCCGATCTCAAATCAATCTTAGAGTAATAGCTCGACCCTTGCAACTGGTCGAATAAGTCATCATTGCGTGGAATAGGATAACGATTCTTCACGGTCACCTTGTTAAGTTCGCGATAGTCAATACACATTCTGAAAGTACCGTCTTTCTTCTTCACAAATAAGACTGGAGCTCCCCAGGGCGAAGAGCTGGGACGTATGAAACCCTTTTCCAATAGTTCTTGTAATTGCGTGG
>JARYGA010046537.1:0-100016 GCA_030545235.1 Helianthus tuberosus
AACGCGTCGACTCCAACAAAACGACTCCGTTTAACCGCCTTTCCACTCTCCTCGTCACCGGAAAACTTCATTTTAGAGAGAGAAGTTCGATTGTATATACATACACAGACACATACATACATCTGTGTCAATATAGTGAGAGAGGAGTTAATTTAGAGAGAGAACTTAGTCAATTAGTTCGTCTTATGGCATGGATGAGTTCCAGAACTGAAAACGACGTCGTTAGACTCGTTTTGTTCACTCCGAGATGAAGAATTTGCGATCGTTTGGTAGATGTTTCGCTCTGCTTTTAGTCCTTTTTGTTCATAAAGGTAACGAGTTTTTGTATTTTTTTTTTGTGAATTTGTTTTGGTACGGACACTGATTCTGATTTGTAGTTTGAAACCTAGTTAATCGGTACTGATATGTAATTTGAAAATTGGTTAATCGATGCTATTAGTGATTAGTGATTATTAGTGAATTTCGGTTTGATTAATTCGATGATCGTAGTGGATTATCGGTTTTATTTACTTTTTTTGTTTGTTTTTCCTTTAGTAATTGTAATTTTGCTCTGATGCTGATTTGTAGTTTGAAACCTAGTTAATTGAGGCTATTAGTGATTACTTGTGAGTTTTGTTCACTTAATTTGAGGATGTTAGTGGATTATCTGTTTTGTTGCCTGTTTCTGTTTGTTTTTGTGATTGTAATCTCGTTCTGCAGGCGCCGGAGAGTTGTGGAAGTTCTGATGCTGATTTGTAGTTTGAAATTTGATTAATCGATGCTATCAGTGATTAGTTGTGAGTTTTGTTTAAATCGATTTGAGGTTGTTAGTGGATCAATCGGTTTTGTTGAGTGTTTTTGTTTGTTAAGTAGTTGTGAATTAGTTTGGCAGGCACATGAAGAGTTGTGGAACTTCTGATGCTGATTTGTAGTTTGAAATCTAGTTAATCTGTGCTATTAGTGATTAATTGTGAGTTTTGGTTCTATTAATTTGACGATGTTAGTGGATTATCGGTTTTGTTACTTGTTTTTGTGATTGTGATTTTGGGCCATGAAGAGTTGTGGAAGCTTTGATACTGAATTGTAGTTTGAAATCTAGTTAATAGATGCTATTAGTGATTAGTTATGAGTTTTGTTTCAATCATTTTGAGGATCTTAGTGGATGATTGGTTTTGTTGCCTGTTTTTGTTTTCGTGATTGTGGTATTGTTCGGCAGGAACACGAAGAGTTGTGGAAGTTCTGTAACTGGATTTGAGTTTTGTGTAGTATGAAAGCGTGCTTGACGAGAATTCATCTCTTGTTAGTGATTATAGTGTTTTGCTGTTTTATTTGGAGAGATTAAGGGTTAGGTTATATATTCAACAAAATATTGATGACAATCAATAATATCTTCTCCCTGGAGTATGAAATGGTAGTTTGTAGAAATATTCAATTGGTTGTCCTGTTTGCATTGACTTCAAATTATATTTGCTATAGTTTTCCATTTTTCGTATATTAGGAGTAAAATCATTGGTGTAAGCATATCATATTGAAGTTTCCCTTAGGCTGATTACATGAGGTCCAAGAAGTTACTTTGTTCTTCCATTTCTAGTATTCTAATGTTTATCAAATACCTAGATTCTAACTTTCCAGTTATTGTATGATGTGCATACTACAAGACACGCTAGAATGTTTTCTTTCACGTATGATTCACACACTTTTAAGTATAATGAGCTTATCCCAGTATTATGTAGAGTTTATCACCTACAACATGTAACAGTGATCAACCATGCCTATTGATGATTATTCAACCTTTTTTGTAAAGGTAATAAGTTTCAGATCACACTGAAGCTGTCAAATTACTACATAAATAGGGCTTGTAAAATTCAGAATGATTTATTTGAGGAAATTCTGAAATCCCCTCTATGTGCTATAGACATTATACAGTCAATGTGCTCATTATTATGACTGATCATTATGAATACTAATTTTTAGTCTTTTTCTCAGGGTATGTAACGGCTAAAGCTTTCACAGGGACTTACGGTATAAATTACGGAAGAATCGCAAATAATATCCCGACTCCTAACGAAGTTGTTAGGCTTCTTAAAGCTGCCAAGATAAAAAACGTACGAATATACGATGCCGATCACACTGTTCTTGAAGCATTTCGTGGTAGCGGTCTCGATCTGGTGATCGGTCTTCCTAACGAATTCGTTAAAGACATGAGTAGTAATGCCGATCACGCCCTCACATGGGTTACAGATAACGTGAAAGCGTATATCTCAAACACACATATTGTCGGAATCGCAGTCGGAAATGAAGTTCTCGGAGGTAGTGATTTAGATCTCCAGAATGCGTTATACGGTGCGGTTAAAAACATTTACAACGCAACGCAAAAACTTCAGTTGGATAAAGTAGTTCAGATAACAACCGCGCATTCACAGGCGGTTTTCGCTAATTCATACCCGCCATCATCGTGTGTGTTCAAAGAAGACGTTGCGCAAAACATGAAGAAGCTTCTAGACTTATTTACGCAAATGGGGTCGCCGTTTTGTTTAAACGCGTATCCGTTTTTGGCGTACATGGGTAGTCCAGATCAGATCGATATAAATTACGCGCTATTTAACCCAACCGATGGCGTAGACGATGAAAAAACGAATCTGCATTATGACAACATGCTTGATGCTCAGATCGATGCTGCGTATGCCGCACTTGAAGATGCGGGATTTGGTAAAATGGAAGTTATCGTGACGGAAACGGGTTGAGCTTCGGATGGAGATGAAAACGAAGGTGCTGCGACACCTGAAAACGCGAGAACGTATAATTATAATCTGCGTAAACGACTTGCTAAAAGGAAGGGGACTCCAAGAAGACCGAAGTCTATGTTGAAGGCGTATATATTTGCTTTGTTTAACGAGAATTCAAAGCCGGGCCCTACTTCTGAACGGAACTTTGGTCTGTATAAACCTGATGGGACGATTGCGTATGATATAGGTTTTCCAGCTTTGAAGTCTTCATCTTCGGTTTCATCTCGTCTATCGTTTAAGGTATGAAGCTGTTTATAATATTGCAAAATTTTGTATTTACATGTTTCAGTTATGATATTAAACGTACGCGAGGCGTCTAATAAGTAATAATAGATTATATATTATATATGATACTATTTTCAGTATTTAAACATCCAAAAATAAGATAATAAAAGGAGTAAAGTCTGCGGATAGTCCCTGTGGTTTACAAAAAATTTGGATTTGGTCCCTAGCTTTTTTAAAAGTACGTGGATGGTCCCTGTGGTTTGCACTTTGTAACACAATTAGTCCCCAGCCAACAAATCCAAAGGTTTCGGTAGGTCCAAGTTAGGGGTAAAATGTGTTACAAAGTGCAAACCACATGGACCATGCATGTACTTTTGATAAATGGCAAAGTTGGGGACTAAATCCGTTACAAAATGCAAACTACAGGGATCATCCGTGTACATTTGGAAAGCTAGCGACCAAATCCAAAATTTTAATAAATCACATTCACAAGGATCATCCATGTACTTTAATAAAAAAATACCATACAATTTAAGAATATAAAAGAAACGTTAACTATCCTATGTTTAGGATTTTTTTTCTCTCTATATATACAACTAAAGAACATCTATGTACAACCAAAGAAGTTAAAAGAAAGTAAATATTAAGTTTAATGTATGAAAAATAAAAGAAAATGCAATAATATTCACCAGACATCTACCCAGTCAAAACTCATCTCACATTTCACCTACTCTCTCTCGCCTCACGCATCAGGCGCACGCTTTTTTTGAAGAAAGTTTAACCATGACGTTAATAAGAGCTATGATTAGCATTCTCTGAAAAATTAGAACGTGAAAGACAGTAGTGAAGTTTAACTGTTGTCACATAGTTCTTATATAGCCAATCCAAGTTTTCTATGTTTCATTGTATTACAAATTTTTGTAACATAAATTATTCAAGAGATGTGTCATCCAATGGATCAGAATGTTATTTTTATGGTAATTCTGGTATTGGTGAATGTTGAAACTTTTTTATTCAACATGTGCTTTCTAGGTATTCAGTTGGAATAAAATTGCATGATTTAAGGGCGTTTATGCACAGGAAATATATATTTTAAAAAATATGAAACTTTTGAGGTGTACTCTGTCTATACGACATTGTCGGAAACAAAATTGTTGTTTACAGGTTTTATTTGCTGATTATAAAAAGTTTTCAACTTTATGTCATATATGATATAATTTGTATGCAAAAATTATGCATAGAGTAGGTGAGAAGAGAAAAAGAAAAGGATTTGCATGTCATATGACCACACATTGTCTTTGAAATGCTTTTCTTGACCCAGCAATTCTTTTTTGTTTTGTTATTATAAATTCTTATATAATCATTCCCTTTTTCTATATTCTCATGTTAGTTAAAGTGTCACTTGATCCTCATCTTTTAGTAAATTTAAATCGGTTATAGATTATTGTTCTTCTTGTAAACATGTTTATAAATTTTTTGTTATGAATAAAAAGTAGGTTATTTTAGTACTTGAAAAAAAGGTGCAGGTCATAAAGAGACCATGTTGGGCTAGGTTGACCCGAAAACACCTTTTTTTATTTATTTATGAAATTAATCACTAATTCATTAATTAAATATGATTACAAAGACAATTTAGTGCAAAAATAACCTAACCTTTATAATACATCAATTTTGAAAGTCGTATAAAATTGAAATCACCTGTTTGACCCATTTGAGACAAGTGACCCAAATCGACATTGTTGGTCAGAATTATTAGTTATGTAATATATACAACTAGAAAGTCCTTTTTATAAATATATATTTTTTTAATCTAATCTCTCTTATTATAATTCAATATTTAACATTTATCAGGGATTTGGAGCACAAACATGGCATTGGTCCTATATCTTGGTCTTAACCGCATGTGCATCATCTTCATTTCTGTTTTTAAGATCATAAAAGGGGTCACTCATGACCAGGGGCGGACCTACCCACATTTGTGGGTGGGCGGCCGCACCCCTTGAAAAAATACTTTTTAGTGTTAATATTTCGGTAAAATCTTGACCGCACCCCTTGGAATTTTTCACTCGCACCCCTTGGAAATTTCAATCGCACCCCTTGGAAAAAAAATCATATTTTTAATTTATAAAAAATTGTAATAAACATTGTTTTTTTATAAAAATATAACCTAAACAATGACTTTTATAATAGTATAACATCATTTATAAATTTGTAACCCACTTATTAAACAATTTAGCTCAACTCAAGCCCACTTAATCCAACCCAACAAAATTTGAACTATAATAAAATAACCCAACCCAAACCGCCCTTCCTATTCTGTTTCTCCTGCTCTCTCTTGTGACCTCATTTGCCTCTGCGATCCTCTTCCCCAACGACGCAACAGCCAACAACAGCCATCCAACTCCAATTTCTTGCCGGAAATCGCAAACATCTGGTCACCAAACTCAACAGAATTCAAACAATACAAGGTACCTACGTTTCTTAATGTTATTGTTGTTTTATGTTTTTTTTAGAAAAAATAGAGTTATTGAGATGATAAAAAGTGTTTGGAATTTTATGTATTTTGATGTTTTTTTGTTGATCTAAACTTTAATAGGGTGATTTTGTTGTTTAGATGAGTTTTTGGTTGTTACAACTTAAAAGACATAAGTAATCGACAATTAGTAGGTCTTGAAAAGAAAATTGAAAATTATAGAGCGATTCATATGTTTACTACTTTAGTGTTGTTTTATGAACTGATGGATCTATTTATGTGTTTGGACTTTGGATAGATTTATAAATTGAAATGTAGCTCTAGATGATATTTTGGAAAGATTTCAAAAAATGAAAACCCGTACGACAACATTTTAAGTATATTTGTAACGACGTTTGCCGTGTTTTTGATGATTATATAAATTTTAGCTTGATGTACTTTTGTTTTTTACATGACCCGACCCGAACCGACCGGATCCAACCCGATATGAACCGAATTTTTTTTATATACATATAGGCCTAAAATCTTTAAAAAAATTTCGCACCCCCATGAAAAAATTTCTGGGTCCGCCACTGCTCATGACCAACAATACATTCCAGAGTAGGTTGTTGGAGGTGGTTAATGTTATTCTGGTTGTGTTCATAATTCATAAGTTATGTTACTCGTGGTCATAGGCTGGTGATCATTAAACTGTGTATCAATTTTGAGATTATGTGTTATAGCACGAGTTACTTTTACGTATGATGAGGTACAGGGTGTTTTATAAGTTAAAACTGGATACATGGGACATGTCATAACTCTTAACAGTCCGGTTGGTCTACACGTGTTGCGTTACCTGTAAACACCTATCGGTTCATTTTTAACGCTTTATTATATGTAAGGTTTTACTAATCGAGTTTGAATAGTTTGACTCGAAAGAATTTAAACTTATAAGCCGGTAAAATTAATAACAATGTTAAAACTGTTAACAAAATATATTAAGTTGAGAAGGTTTAGGTTTGACTTTAAACTTAATTAATATTTAATTGTTGCATGTTTCTTTTCAGTTAAACATTACAACATCATCTTAACAGCTTCATTGCAGGCTTCTGCATGCTGTTTTCTTTCTTTTCCTCGTTCTTTGCTTCTTATCTTGCCTCTATTGTCGAAAACGACTGACCTATAGGTTTTTTGGACGATTACCGCTATGAAAATTTTTGCTATTCGCTGATTTGTTAGTGAAATATTTGTCGCTAATCCGTCCGTGCATTTGTGAGGACTTTCTTGCTAGCTAAGTCCCTGAGGGTAATCCAACAATGATACTTTTGTTGTCAATCCCTTGATAACATTCGTTGGTTATCCATCGTGAAGTTTTTACGCACAACCTTTTTCCGCACGACCTTCTCTGACGGATTACCAAATGTGACAACCTTCACCGAGAGATAACATGTTATTTTGTATGTTTATCACTGAAGGTCCTTTGTTTGAAAGCACAAATGCAAGAAAATATGTTAAATCTTCAACTCCTTTTTTTATTGAACTGACTGCTGTGTGCACTACGTTGATAAATACAAATGCAAGAACATCTGCTAATAAACAAAAATATTCAAAAGAAACATGCTACACATCAAGTGTGTGCTGTGTGCTCTACGTTGACAAATACAAACTATAATATGAAGCGTTAGGTGTTAGGTACCGTTTCAACCGGCTTTCTAATGCTATTAGTGCAACACGAAGTGTTAGGTACTGGTTCAACCGACTTTTTATATATTTTATCTTTTCATAAATAATTATCTTGCCCATTGTTATTACGGTCAATTTAAAAAATAAGAACAGCAATAATTCTTAAAGCAAGACGGTGTGTAATAGTTCAAGCTTAGTTATTGATATAATTTTAGTATTGAATAATATAGCAAGGGTTTAATTGATCGACTGATATGATGGTGCAATTTTGTTTTTTTGTTTTTTTTTATTTGAACATAAAAATCTGGGACTTGTACATATGCGAAAGTTCACACGTGATACATTATTTTTATCTTATTATGTTAGAGTTGATTTTTTCAACATAAAAATCTGGGACTTGTACATACGGCCGGTGGCGGAACTAACTCTCTAAATCAGAGGTATCCTAATTTTTTTTTTGCCGTGCAATCATACAGTATAAAAAACCGACAATAAATAAATAAAGTAAAACAAATACCTAACTAACTGGGTCACAATTTCAATCATATTATTAATAATTTGGGCAATTGGGTCACTGTTTCAATCGGGCTCCCTTATTCTAGAAGTTTGGGTTGGTTATGGGTATCCTTGGTATAAAACTGAAAAAAAAAAAAAAAAAAAAAAATACACTACGAATACGCACTTGAGCCGTAGCCTGTGCTATGGCTGCGAAAGCTTTGGGTCCGCCCCTGCATACGGGAAAGTTCACACATGATACATTATATGTCTTATTATTAAAGTTGGTTTATCTTTAACGACGCTAACAACATAAGTTCTAAATATGAATATGACTCATTTAACCATTTTATATCCGATGTCTATTACACAGTTGTATGTTTTATGTATCAAGAAGAAGAAATGATGGATTATAGACTTCTAATTCTAATTATTTATAAAAGAGTTATTGGATTTTATCACCCCAACTACCAGCCTTTCGCCGTTAACACTTTGACACCCAACACCCCAACTTAACTTTTTGTTTGCACTGGCACCACTCAGTTAAATCTGCTCTAACTTGGTTAGTTTTTTGTCCGACGTGGCACCATTTCGCTGATGTGTACATGATTACGTGGCTGCTTATGTGTTATACCCCTTCATTGTCTCGTTTATAACACAGAAATTCCACAAAAACCCTAATCTCCTTCACAGTTCATCTGGTTCTCTTCGATTCCCATCTGGTTCTCTTCGATTCATCCCACAAAAACCCTATTCAACTCATGTCCAAATGAAGCATAAGTTCTAATTGAGATGAGTTCCTCTTCAATTCTTCGTGGAGTGTGAACCGAACCCCTAAATTATTCAAGGTTGATTTGGATGGAAACTTGTATTGTCATCATGAAATTGTTGCTGTTCTTCGCATCGTTGGTCCAAAAAGTGTTCGACATGGTGATCAATTTTATGGTTGCCCTCAATGGCCTGTAAGTTGTTTAATTATGGCTTGATCTTAATTTCTTGTTGAAACTGAAGTGGGAATATTGTTTTGTAGTTATCCGATTGCAAGTTCTTTATGTGGAAACAAGATTTCGACAAATCGTTCGAAACTCCTTCAAACTGTAGTTCAAGTCAAGTAAGTTACGAAGAATTGAAGAATGAGAACTTGCAATTGCAGAACAAGTTGCTACTCGAAGAGAACAAGATGCTGAAAAGACAAACTTGTGGCAAAAAGTCCATGTGGAAGCAACCATTTGTGTTTACTATGTTTTGATCATTGGCATATGGATGTACATTTTGAATAAGTGATTTAATTTGATTGTACAATATTGAACTTATGAATGAAAACCAGTTGACAGTTGTTTAGTATGTTTATTTGCAATTGACAGTTGTTTAGTATGTTTATTTGCAATTCACAATTGTTTTTGCATTGTGCAGTCTTGACCATTTGCATCATTTGGTCAGTTTTGACCCATTTGCATCATTTGGTAATGACCAAAACCAAAGTGCAGCACCTTGTGGTCTGTTTTGACCCATTTGGATCATTTGGTAATGACCAAAACCAAAGTACAGAAGTTTGTGTTCTGTTTTGACCCATTTGGATCATTTGGTAATAACTAAAACCAAAGTGCATCATCTGGTAATGACCTAAAACAGATTGCAGCAACTTGTGGTCCGTTTTGACCCATTTGCAGCAGTTGACAATAAACAAAAGCAAAAGCATTAAGTAGTGTGGTATGTTTTGACCCATTTGCATCATTTGCTAATGAACAAAACCACACTGCAGCAACTTGTGGTCTGTTTTGACCAATTTGCAGAAGTTGACAATGAACAAAAGCAAAATGATAGTGTAGTGTGGTCTGTTTTGACCCATTTGCATCGGTTGGTTTCTAATGACCAAAACCAAAACTGCAAAGTATAGTGTATATGCAGCAGTTGGTGTATATGCAGCAGTTGGTCTGTTTTGACTCATTTGCAGCTGGCAAAACTTACATAAATCACTAGTGTATAGACAATACACTCTATAATGACCAAATTACCCCTGTAGCAGCCAAGACTTACATAAACCACTGCCGTATATACACCACTGCTGTAAAATGACCAAATTACCCCTGCTGCAGCCAAGACTTACATAAACCACTGCTTTATACACACCACTGTTGTAAAATGACCAAATTACCCCTGCAGCAGCCAAGACTTACATAAACCACTACTATATATAAACCACAGCTGTAAAATGACCAAATTACCTCTGCAGCATTAAAAAGTTATATAAGCCACTACTGTACGCACACCACAGCTGTAAAATGACCAAATTACCCCCACGCCATTTAAAACTTATATAAGCCACTTCTGTATATACCACTGTTGTAAAATGACCAAATTACTCCTGCATCATTAACATTAACTTACCAAAACATTACATAAAACATTAATTCATTACATAACATAGATTCACTATTTAACATTAAGCCTAAATGATTCTTGTCTAAAACAGACAAATACAAAACATCAAATTGTCCAAACATAAGCCAAACTTTCACCAACTAAGTACATCCTTCTCTGTTGCCCTTCCCTCTTGGTCTTCCTCTTTTAGTTGACAGTTTGCTCCCTCTTTGACTGGTGGGTTGACTGTTGAGCTGACTAGGATGTTGAGTTGACTGCTATATTGACTGTTGGGTTGCTTTTTCTTCTTTATGTTCCCCTTCTGTCTTTTTTATCCAGGTTCAACTGTGACCAATAAAAACACACTAGTTAGCATAATTTGACATCTACAAAAAATGAAATAAAACACTAAATGTCCACCTATATTCATATGTGAACCCACTGCATCATTAGTTTCATGCTTCTTACAAGTTTCCATCCAAATCAACCTTGAATAATTTAGGGGTTCGGTTCACACTCCACGAAGAATTGGAAGAGGAACTCATCTCAATTAGAACTTATGCTTCATTTAGACATGAGTCGAATAGGGTTTTTATGGGATGAATCGAAGAGAACCAGATGGGAATCGAACAGAACCAAATGAACTGTGAGGGAGATCAGAGTTTTTGTGGACGGGAGAAGGGAAGGGATATAACACATAAGCAGCTACGTAATCATGTACACATCAGCGAAATGGTGCCACGTCGGACAAAAAACTAACCAAGTTAGAGCAGATTTAACTGAGTGGTGCCAGTGCAAACAAAAAGTCAAGTTGGGGGTACCGGGTGTCAAAGTGTGTGACACTTCGGGTTTTCCCGAGCAACCTTAATGTAAGATACCGTTATAAATATATATGCATTTAGTAAATGAGAAATTGTTAATTACTTGTATGCATTGCGTGCCCTCTTGTTGTGTTATGTGTTATTATATACCTGTGAGAACCGAGACTGCAAGGTCTTGGCTCGAGACCACTTGGTCTCGAGTGACCCGAAACAGTTGGGCCACACACCCGTAAAGCCCACTCGGAAACCCTTTTGGGGTGCACCGCCTTTGGAAGGATATAAAACCCCTACCCAAGCCGACATTTCCCTATTTGGGCACTCAATCATTAGCTCAAATCCCTAAAAACATTCCATTCTCTCCCTCCCCCACTTTCCTTCACTAAAAACCCTAAAGTTCCATCATCACCCTCCTCCTCTCTACTCTAAACCAACCGGCAGTAATAGGACTCTCGGATCAGCTCATTATTATCACTCGGAAGCTTCCTTCATCGATCCTCCATACCCTCTATATCTAGCTGGTTAGTGTTTTGTGGTTTGCTTGATCTTTAGGTGATTTTAGGATTCAAAATGATACTACTTGCTTGAATGAATGGTATAAATGATAAGGTGCATTGTTGATGTTATCTATGATAGGATTGATATGTAACATCTTGATGAGCATATATGAACAAGATAACTATTTGGTTCTTAGATTACTCTTCGTTATCATGATGTAAATGGTTTAGGATGCTCCTTGTTAGTACACGCTCATGTTAAATATATGCTAGTAATAGGGGCTGTTGATGATACGTGAGTAGTGCGATGAACAATGATGAATGTGTAGGATGAACATGTTGGTTGAATATGAAAACATGAAAGATGAACTGTTTGAAGGTAGAGAAAATATTTGAAATCTGTTGTGTTTGATCCATTTGGGTTAAGGAGCAATATTAGGAACATGTTTGTGTATTTTCATTGGTCAGTACATGAAATGATGATTGTGCAATGTGATTGGATCGTACAATGTTCTAGAAATATTCCAGCCAGGTTGCGAGTCGAGAACAACGGTTGACAACTCGAGAACAGGGCATGCACCTCAGGAGTCGATACCAGCACGGTTGCGACTCGAGATCTCCTGATCTCGACTCGAAACCGGACCCGAGACCTCATAGATTGCGACTCACGCATGCACTACTCGAAAACCACCCATCGGCAACCCGAGACCTCTTGGTTGCGACTCGAGATCGCATGTTCTCGAGTCAAGAACACCTGGTCTCGACTGGGCTGTTTGACTTAGTTATTGGGCCGCAATGTGTATTGACATGATTGAGTTGTGTGTTTGACTGGACTATGTGCGACTGCTGGTTGTCTGTTTGAATGTTAGGGCAGCCCCAATAACATTAGTATGACTCGCGTGCTATGTGTTAGTTATGTGTGGAATATACGTGACTTTTCTGTACCCAAGCCTGATCTATACTGGTAACCATGTTAGGACGTGGTGACCAGCGTACTTAACCAAGTAAACTGTCTGTCGAGCAACCCGAGGTGAGTTCACAACTTTTAAAGCATGTGTTCCCGGTGGTTGGGAAACGGAATTTAAAACAACGCTACCTCCTTGTGAGGGATACAAACTACTTTTCCCCCCTTGTGAGGGACGCTTAGTTAATTACTATTTATATGAGATGCAACTAGCATACTAAACGAAACTCTATCACTCAAGTCCCTACTTATTAATACCGATTAGTCGCCAGGGCCTGGTGAACGGGTTATTAGTTGATAACGCTATTAGGGTTCACCAACCTCACACCGTGCCAGTGTATGGGATCAGGAGTGAACTGATAGACTCTGGCAAAACCGTCAATGATGATAGACATTGACAAACGGGGCAAATTTCACGTAATGTGCGGTCGCAAAGTATTCGGTATTGTACAGTTTAGTAGCTTACATTTGGGGTAGCTCCCCATGGCTTGGTATAAATGAGTAAATTAACTGTTGAAACAAGTTTTGGAATTAAAACTGGACAAACTCGTGAACTCGCCAACATTATGTTGATACCCTACAGCATGCTTTGCAGGTACCCAGTGACTCAGGAGCTTGCGGCTTGGGGATGTGTAGTGGTCGTCTTAACCCGTGTGTTGGGTTCTATAATAAACTTAAACTATGAACTTTGTTTGACATGTTTTGCCTATGCTTCCGCTACTTACTTAAACTGCTATTTTGAACCTTAAAACTTTTGAACTTCAACTATGGTGATCGCTAATCTTCATGATTGGGGAACCTTATTACTATTATCTTAATGGTTCAGTATGATTAGTGGCTGGATTCTGGTCAGTCACACGCCTCGCGGTAGTACTCCGCATGTGGATTTTGAGGGTGTGACAGATTGGTATCAGAGCCATTGGTTATAGTGAACTCAGTTTTAAAAAGAAATTCTTTTGAGAAAAACCAGAATATAACCCGTGACTCGTGACGACACTACACTCCAAGTGCAAGACTCAACGTGTTAGACCTTATGGATCGGACTTGTGTTTACTTGCTTGTTTGTTTAATATGTATGCTCTACTATACGTGCTAGTGTGCCTAGTCAGATATATACACATACCTCTTCTTTCTTATTCTTGCTACACTATGATGTCACACTCATACTGTGTTTTCTGGATTGTGAAAACAATGAGCGGACGCGGAAGGGGAAACGTTAACATGACTCAAGCTCAGTTCACTAACCTGATCAACACGGTGGCTGCAGGTTTCGTAGCTCACCCCAGAGGTAACCTCGATACTCTAGGATGCTTAGATCCTACCCCCGCATCGTGTTTTCACCCCTAAACCTATACGCTTCGTTTTCCGCGACAGGTCAGCCTGCACCCGCACAACCACGTGTTTGTACTTTCAAAACCTTCATGGATTGCAAGCCTCTCCCTTTCAATGGCATTGAAGGTGCCATAGGTCTTCTGCACTGGATAGAGAAGGCCGAATCTGTGTTTGCTGTTTGCGAGTGTCCCGCCGCTAGTTGGGTGAAGTTTGCCACTGGTACGCTTGAAGGGAACACATTTTCATGGTGGAAAACGCAAATTCAGATGCTTGGGTTTGAAACTGCCAATGCCACTGCTTGGGAAGATTTCAAGAACATGATCAAAGAGGAGTACTGCCACCAGGATGACATCCATAAGCTCGAGAACGAGTACAATGAGCTTAAGATGGTCGGATCAGAGATTGAGACCTACACCAAGCTGTCTAACGATTATGCTGCTCTTTGTGCGAACATGTCTCAGCCTGCTTATCGAAGGATCGAACTGTACATCAAGGGTTTGGTCCCTGAAATCTAGAGTTTGGTCACTTCGGCCAATGTCACCACGATTCAACCAGTCATTCTTCTCGCTCACCGACTCACTGATCAGGCTGTGGAGCAGGGCAAGCTGCCCAAAAGGATCAGTGCTACTACTAGAGCTTCAAATGATAACAAGCATAAATGGGATGGAAATCAGGGCAAGGATGCTAACCCCACTCAGGCCCCAGCTCAGAAAAGGAAGACTGAAAACAAAAAGGGCCCTCAGCAACAGGGTGGTTACCAAGGAAACCGACCCAAATGTAACAAGTGTCATCGACATCACCATGGGCAGTGTATAGGGAACCCGTGCCAACGCTGCAACAAGATGGGACATGAAGCCAAGGACTGCAGAAGCCAGATTCCAGCTAGGCAGAATCAGCAACAACCACAGCAACAACAGCAACAAGGAAACAACCGTGGATGCTACAAATGTGGAGCAACTGGGAACTTGCGCAGGGATTGCCCTGAACTAAACCAGAACCGTAACAACAATCAGGGCACTGGAAAAAAACGATCATAACAACAACAACGCTGGCAATGGCACTAGAGGAAGGGCATTCGTGATTGGAGCTGAAGAGGCGAGGAATAATACCAACGTCGTGGCGGGTAAGTTCCTACTCGATGGTCGCAATGTTTCTGTATTGTTTGATTCTGGAGCCGATGCTAGCTATGTATCCCTACGTATTAGTAAGAAGCTTAAGCGTACGCCTACATTGTTGAACTCTAAGTGAGTCGTCGAACTAGCCAATGGTAGAAACATCGAGGCCTCACATGTTATCAGTAATTGCAAACTCGTATTGTCTGGTCAGACCTTTTCCATCGATCTCTTCCCTATCATTCTCGGAAGCTTCGACGTCATCATTGGTATGGATTAGTTATCTAAGCATCGAGCTGAAATCCTCTGTCACGACAAAGTCGTCCGTATACCCCGTCCTTGTGGAGAACCCCTCATCATTCAAGGTGACAAATATGGAGCTGTCTCAGGTATCATCTCGTTTTTAAAAGCCCAGAAGTGTTTGCGAAAGGGGCGCACCGCTATTCTAGCACTCGTCACAGACACCCAGGAAAAGGAAAAGAGGATCGAATATTTTCCTCTCGTATGCAACTATCCCGAGGTATTCCATGAGGAACTACCTGGACTCCCTCTTCACCGCCAGGTCGAATTTCAAATCGAGCTAACTCCCGAAGCGGCACCCATAGCTCGAGCACCTTATCGACTAGCCCCTGCTGAACTAAAGGAACTTTCTACGCAACTGCAAGAACTATTGGACAAAGGTTTTATCCGCCCTAGTTTGTCACCCTGGGGAGCACCAGTACTCTTTGTTAAGAAGAAGGATGGCACATTTTGTGTGTGTATTGATTACCGTGAGCTAAACAAGGTTACCATCAAGAACCGCTACCCACTCTCGCGTATCGATGATCTATTCGACCAGTTGCAAGGGTCGAGCTACTACTCTAAGATTGACCTGCGATCGGGTTGTCATCAGTTGAGAGTCCGCGACGATGACATCTCCAAAACTGCGTTCAGAACTCGTTATGGTCACTACGAGTTCATCGTCATGCCTTTTGGAATGACCAACGCACCTGCGGTTTTCATGGATCTCATGAACCGAGTGTGCAAACCTTACCTCGACAAGTTTGTGATCGTGTTTATCGACGATATCCTGATCTACTCGAAGAGTCAAGAGGAGCACGAACAACACCTGCGTCTTATTCTCGAACTCCTTTGCAACGAGCAACGGTACGCCAGGTTCTCGAAATGTGACTTTTGACTTCGAGAAGTCCATTTCCTTGGGCACGTAGTCAATAAGGATGGGATTCACGTCGATCTCGCTAAGGTCGACTCCATTAAGAATTGGCCTACACCAAAGACCCCGACCGAAGTTCGCCAATTCCTGGGATTGGCAGGGTATTATCGTAGATTCATCAAGGGATTTTAGAAGATTGCTCAACCTCTCAGGACTCTCACCCAGAAGGGTATTGCTTACAAGTGGAATGATACTCAAGAGTATGCTTTTCAGAAGCTAAAGGAGAATCTTTGTAGTGCTCCTATTTTTTCGTTACCTGAAGGTACCGACGACTTTGTGGTTTACTGCCACGCGTCTATTCATGGGCTAGGTTGCGTGTTAATGAAACGTGAGAAATTTATCGCCTACGCTTCTCGATAACTTAAGATTCACGAGCGGAACTAAATGACGCATGACTTAGAACTCGAAGCAGTTGTCTTCGCACTCAAGATTTGGAGACATTACTTGTACGGTACCAAATGCACAATTTACACCGATCACAAGAGTCTCCAGCATATTCTGGACCAGAAGGAGTTGAACATGAGGCAACGTAGATGGTTCGAACTCCTTAACGACTACGAGTGCGCGATCAAGTATCATTCAGGCAAGGCTAATGTTGTGGCCGATGCCCTTAGCAGGAAGGAAACCATGCCTAAGAGTGTTCGTGCCTTGCATCTCACTATCCACTCGAACCTCCCTGATCAGATCCGCAACGCTCAAGTTGAAGCACTAAAGATAGAAAATCTCCTAGCTGAATCCCTACGGGGCATGGAGAGACGAATGGAACTCAAGGATGATAGCATTCACTACGTTGCGGGCCGCATCTGGATTCCATCTTATGGAAATCTTTGAGAACAAGTGATGGACGAAACGCACAAATCACGATATTCGACACATCCTGGCGCCGATAAAATGTATCATGATCTCAAAATCCTATATTGGTGGCCTAACATGAAAGTCATTATTGCTAAGTATGTTAGCAAATGTTTGACCTGCGCTAGGGTCAAGGTCGAATACCAAAAGCCGTCGGGCTTGTTGCAATAGCCAGAGCTGCCAACATGGAAATGGGAGTAAATTTCCATGGATTTCGTTACAGGCTTGCCAAGATCCCAAAGCGGGAACGATACCATTTGGTCATCGTGGACCATCTAACCAAGTCTGTGCACTTCTTTGCGATCAAGGAAACAGACAAGTATTCGAAGCTCGCTGCCATCTACCTGAAGGAAATAGTTGCTAGGCACGAGGTGCCAATCTCTATCATTTCTGATCGTGACCCACGTTTTACCTCAGAGTTGTGGCAAGCTACGCATAGATCTTTTGGCTCTCGTCTAGATATGAGCACTGCTTACCACCAGCAGACCGATGGGCAAACTAAACGCACCATCCAAACACTTGAAGACATGTTGAGAGCATGTGTAATTGATTTTGGAAACGGGTGGGAACGACACTTACCTTTGGTAGAGTTCTCCTACAACAACAGCTACCACACCAGCATTCAGGCAGCACCCTTCGAGGCATTGTACGGTCGTAAATGCCGATCACCTCTATGTTGGGCGGAAGTTGGCGAAAGCCAAATTACTGGCCCGGAACTTGTGATCGAGACGATGGAAAAGATTGCCCAGATCAGACAACGCATGGCGGCGGCTCGTGACCGTCAGAAAATCTACGTTGATAAGCATAGGAAACCGCTAGAATTCTAGGTCGGGGACCGGGTTCTACTTAAAGTCTCACCATGGAAGGGTGTGGTTCGTTTTGGTAAACGGGGCAAGCTTAATACGCTATATGTTGGAACATTTGAAATTACCGAAAGGATCGGTAAGGTTGCTTACAGATTGAATCTACCTGAAGAGCCGAGCGCTGTGCACAACGTTTTCCACGTGTCTAATCTGAAGAAGTGTCTGTCCGATGAAACACTTATCATTTCTTTCAAGGAACTCAGTATTGACCATCAACTACACTTTATTGAGGAACAGATTGAGATCACGGATCAAGAAGTCAAAACCCTCAAACGTAGCCAGATACCTATCGTACGAGTTCGTTGGAACTCGTGCCATCGCCCAGAGTTTACCTGGGAACGGGAAGACCAGATGAAGCGCAAGTATCCCCAGTTGTTTGCAAACAAAACTCCCAGCACTGAAGCTACAGCGGAATTTTAGGACGAAATTCCAAACTAACGGGGGGATGATGTGACACCCCGTTGTAACACTCTCACATATACTAGCTTGACAGTGGCTGCGCTCTAACTTTCGGGATGACAGTTCTTAAAACTTGGGGATAATGTGACACTTCGGGTTTTCCCGAGCAACCTTAATGTAAGATACCGTTATAAATATATATGAATTTAGTAAATGAGAAATTGTTAATTACTTGTATGCACTGCGTGACCCTCTTGTTTTGTTATGTGTTATTATATACCTATGAGAACCGAGACTGCAAGGTCTCGGATCGAGACCACTTGGTCTCGAGTGACCTGAAACAGTTGGGCCACACACCCGTAAAGCCCACTAGGAAACCCTTTTGGGGCGCACCGCCTTTGGAAGGATATAAAACCCCTACCCAAGCCGACATTTCCCTATTTGGGAACTCAATCATTAGCTCAAATCCCTAAAAACATTCCATTCTCTCCCTCTCTCTCCCCCACTTTCCCTCTAAAAACCCTAAAGTTCCATCATCACCCTCTTCCTCTCTACTCGGAACCAACCGACAGCAATAGGACGCTCGGATCAGCTCATTATCATCACTCGGAAGATTCCTTCATCGATCCTCCATACCCTCTATATCTAGTCGGTTAGTGTTTTGTGGTTTGCTTGATCTTTAGGTGACTTTAGGATTCAAAATGATACTACTTGCTTGAATGAATGGTATAAATGATAAGGTGCATTGTTGATGTTTTCTATGATAGGATTGATATGTAACATCTTGATGAGCATATATGAACAAGATAACTATTTGGTTCTTAGATTACTCTTCGTTATCATGATGTAAATGGTTTAGGATGCTCCTTGTTAGTACACGCTCATGTTAAATATATGCTAGTAATAGGGGCTGTTGATGATACGTGAGTAGTGCGATGAACAGTGATGAATGTGTAGGATGAACATATTGGTTGAATATGAAAACTTGAAAGATGAACTGTTTGAAGGTTGAGAAAATATTTAAAATTTGTTGTGTTTGATCCATTTGGGTTAAGGAGCAATATTAGGAACATGTTTGTGTATTTTCATTGGTCAGTACATGAAATCATGATTGTGCAATGTGATTGGATCGTACATTGTTCTAGAAAGATTCCAGCTAGGTTGCGAGTCGAGAACAACGGTTGACAACTCGAGAACAGGGCATGCACCTCAGGAGTCGAGACCAGCACGGTTGCGACTTGAGATCTCCTGATCTCGACTCGAAACCAGACCTGAGACCTCATAGATTGCGACTCACGCGTGCACTACTCGAGATCACCCATCTGCAACCGGAGACCTCTTAGTTGTGACTCGAGACCGCATGTTCTCGAGTCGAGACCACCTGGTCTCGACTGGGCTGTTTGACTTAGTTATTAGGCCGCAATGTGTATTGACATGATTGAGTTGTGTGTTTGAATGGACTCAGTGCGACTGCTGGTTGTCTGTTTGAATGTTAGGGCAGCCCCAATAACATTAGTATGACTTGCGTGTTATGTGTAGAATATATGTGACTTTTCTGTACCCAAGCCTGATCTATACCGGTAACCATGTTAGGACGTGGTGACCAGCGTACTTAACCAAGTAAACTGTCTGCCGAGCAACCCGAGGTGAGTTCACAACTTTTAAAGCATGCATTCCCAGTGGTTGGGAGACGAAATATAAAACAACGCTATCTCCTTGTAAGGGATACAAACTACTTTTCTCCCATTGTGAGGGACGCTTAGTTAATTACTATTTATATGAGATGCAACTAGCATACTAAACGAAACTCTATCACTCAAGTCCCTACTTATTAATACCGATTAGTCCCGGGGCCTGGCGAACGGGTTATTAGTTCATAGCGCTATTAGGTTTCACCAACCTCACACCGTGCCCGTGTATGGGATCGGGAGTGAACTGATAGACTCTGGTAAAACCGTCAATGATGGTAGACATTGACAAACGGGGCAAAATTCACGTAATGTGCGGTCGCAAAGTATTCGGTATTGTACAGTTTAGTAGCTTACATTTGGGGTAGCTCCCCATGGCATGGTATAAATGAGTAAATTAACCGTTGAAACAAGTTTTGGAATTAAAACTGGACAAACTCGTGAACTTGCCAACATTATGTTGATACCCTACTGCATGTTTTGCAGGTACTCAGTGACTCGGGAGCTTGCAGCTTGGGGATGTGTAGTGGTCGTCTTAACCCGTGTGTTGGGTTCTATAATAAACTCAAACTATGAACTTTGTTTGACATGTTTTGCCTATGCTTCCGCTACTTACTTAAACTGCTATTTTGAACCTTAAAACTTTTGAACTTCAACTATGGTGATCGCTAATCTTCATGATTGGTGAACCTTATTACTATTTTCTTAATGGTTCAGTATGATTAGTGGCTGGATCCTGGTCAGTCACACGCCTCGCGGCAGTACTCCGCATGTGGATTTTGTGGGCGTGATAAAGTGTTAGTTGCGGGTGGCAACGGCGAAAGGCCGATAGTTGGGGGTGATAAAATACAATAACCCTTTATAAAAAAGTGAAAAATCACATGGTATACTTTTTTGGTAAACAAGTCTAATCGAATCTTATACAAATTACCTATTGCCAGTCCTATTATATATGTTGTTTATTTATTATAAGAATTTTACTGTATAACAGTGGTAAGAAGCAAAACTTCTTTAGAGAAGACTTAAGTTCTAATATTGGGCAACGTGTAATTTATTAGTGTGGTAAGTGCGTATTGTTAGCCTTTAAAAAAGTTGTTGTCTTTCTTTAGAATTTATTAATTAATACTAAATCTAGCTCTTCATACAAAATTTAATAAAGAATTGAGTTACTTTTATATTAATCAGGGGCGGACCTACCCACATTTGTGGGTGGGCGGCCGCACCCCTTGAAAAAATACTTTTTAGTGTTAATATTTCGGTAAAATCTTGACCGCACCCCTTGGAATTCTTCACTCGCACCCCTTGGAAATTTCAATCGCACCCCTTGGAAAAAAAATCATATTTTTAATTTATAAAAAATTGTAATAAACATTGTTTTTTTATAAAAATATAACCTAAACAATGACTTTTATAATAGTATAACATCATTTATAAATTTGTAACCCACTTATTAAACAATTTAGCTCAACTCAAGCCCACTTAATCCAACCCAACAAAATTTGAACTATAATAAAATAACCCAACCCAAACCACCCTTCCTATTCTGTTTCTCCTGCTCTCTCTTGTGACCTCATTTGCCTCTGCGATCCTCTTCCCCAACGACGCAACAGCCAACAACAGCCATCCAACTCCAATTTCTTGCCGGAAATCGCAAACATCTGGTCACCAAACTCAACAGAATTCAAACAATACAAGGTACCTACGTTTCTTAATGTTATTGTTGTTTTATGTTTTTTTTTAGAAAAAATAGAGTTATTGAGATGATAAAAAGTGTTTGGAATTTTATGTATTTTGATGTTTTTTTGTTGATCTAAACTTTAATAGGGTGATTTTGTTGTTTAGATGAGTTTTTGGTTGTTACAACTTAAAAGACATAAGTAATCGACAATTAGTAGGTCTTGAAAAGAAAATTGAAAATTATAGAGCGATTCATATGTTTACTACTTTAGTGTTGTTTTATGAACTGATGGATCTATTTATGTGTTTGGACTTTGGATAGATTTATAAATTGAAATGTAGCTCTAGATGATATTTTGGAAAGATTTCAAAAAATGAAAACCCGTACGACAACATTTTAAGTATATTTGTAACGACGTTTGCCGTGTTTTTGATGATTATATAAATTTTAGCTTGATGTACTTTTGTTTTTTACATGACCCGACCCGAACCGACCGGATCCAACCCGATATGAACCGAATTTTTTTTATATACATATAGGCCTAAAATCTTTAAAAAAATTTCGCACCCCCATGAAAAAATTTCTGGGTCCGCCACTGATATTAATGATGAATACATTTACATTAGCAAATCGTCTGTATATACAAAACTCGTAAAAACTAAATAAATGCATGTACTTAATTTCTATATATACAAAACTCGTAAAAACCAAATAAATACATGTACTTAATTTAAATGCAATACAATACATGATATATGTAACCACATCTTATATAATTCATGTTATGAATGCATCTATTATGTATTTATCTACCACGTCTACAATTCTTGTCTCCTAAGTAATCTAAATGTGCGCATATAGTGCCATTTGTATATAATGTTGATAATAATGAATAAGAATTCAAAATCCTCTTTTTCTCTTTATAATCCATAAAGTCTTTGTTGTTGGTTACACTTTACATGTTGGTTACTATTAGGCGTTGTTATACAACATTTCTCACAGTTTTGACTTAAAATAAATATGACTGTATTAAGCATACTAGTTATGTATTGAACAATATTCTCTATCTACAATTATTGTTATGCTTATGATATATCCTGTAATAATATATAGTTTTTGTAAACTTTAAACTTAAAGATAAGTGAAATTTGATGAGGAGAAGTTTTTTTATTTTTTTTAATTTTTTTTTAATTTTGACATTAATCACTTTGGCTCATGGCAAATGACATAAGAACGACAAGATAAATTATAAACAGTCATTGTAAAGTATTATTATATGGAATGTGTTGTAGGCGATCGTTTACTTGCATAATTTTATATCTATTTGTGTCCATTGCAACAAAAAAACAAACTTCCAAATGCCAATTAGACATTGGTGTGTAACTTCTTTATATTGTGACTATGGAAGCATGGCTTTCATTATCCATTGTTACTCTTGCATATATTGTAACAAAGACATCTAGAAGTTAATTAACAAGTAGATGGAGAGGAACTACCATCTTGTAATGCCTTGGATGGTTGTACTTTTGGCTATATTGATTGTACCAAGCTCGTTAGCGGCAACCTACAATGTCGGAGATAGCTCGGGATGGGCGACTCCGGCGACTCCAACTGGTGGCGATCCTTATGCTACTTGGGCTTCCCAACATACTTATGTCGTTGGCGATGTTTTAGGTATTTATGTTGTAATCTTACAACCGTTTATTTTTTAAGAAGGTTACAAATATAAATGTTAATATAACATTTTTAGTACTAGTAACCTGTAACTTACCTACTCTTTTAATCCTACTTTTTTAATCATACTACTAAATTCATATGTTTTGTCCATTACATTTGTTCATCACCGGAGTTGAATCCTCACAACTTAAAAATAATAATCACTCTTTTCATTTTAGCGTTGTAAAAATCACGATTAGTTGTCGATTAATCTCTAGTCGACCCGCAATTGACTAATTTTTCATTAATTAGCCCATTAATCGCTAGTTAGCCCTAGTCGGCCCGAACCAGCCGATAAAAAATTGGAAAAATCGGGGAAAACGGAAAAAATCGGCAAAAACCGAAAAAAATAAGAAAAATCACAAATTCCGGCCAAAACCTGCCAGTCAAAACTTGTCTACTTAAAAAAATATGTATTAAAATATGTGTATATATGTATAAGACTTAAAATTATACATAAAAAGTGCGATCCGATTAATAGGTACTCTCCACCCCACCGACCGACTAGCGCCTAGCGAGTTCAACAACCATGTTTTTTTAACACATTAGATATACCCTAACAAATGTAAAGGACATGTTCACTGAAATACAATTTATTTAACACATTAGATATACCCTAACAAATGTAAAGGACATGTACAGTGAAATACAATTTATTAAACACAAGGTACAATGTGAAATATATTACTTCCCTAAACGTTTACAAGTGTCGAAGGAAAAGGTTTTAGAAATGTTTTTTTATTGTGGCTTTTATTTTACTATTTTAAAATAAATATTTTTTTATAATAATTTTTACACTAAAACTACTTTTAAACATATTGTGTTTTTTCGGTTATAACTATTATAATATAATGTTTTATAAAATTCTAAGTATGTAATTATGATATGCTAAAAACCGAGTTGTGAATAATAATTTACAAGTGATCAAAGAACATGCGCACATACATCAACGTTATGTTGCAATTCAGCTTTTCTAAAGTGACACGTTTACTTTCTTCGTTATTTTAGGAAAAAAAAAAATAACTTTTACCAGATAAATATATTATTTTTTTGAGACTTCAAACACCCTCTTGGACTATCATGGTTGAAACTTCTTTTTGAGGACATTTATGTTTCTCAGAAATTTTTATAACTTTTGGTGGATCTGGATGAACGTTACACTAAACTTCTTTTAAAAAGTTAAATGCCCATTTTTGTGGTTTGGACTATTTTGTCAGTTTAGTCTAAAGGTTTCATTTTTCGTCTGTGTGTCCAAAACGGTTTTCAGTGTTGCCATTTTAGTCCACTTGGTTAACTTCATTCATTTTTTCTGTTAACAAGAAGGGCAATTCGGTCGTTTTATATGTAATTCTGTTAACTAGAAGGATAATTCGGCCATATTTGACCAAATTGCCCTTCTCGTTAACAGAAAAAATGGATGAAGTTAATTCAGTGGACTAAAATGGCAACAGTGAAACCTTTTTGGACCTATAGGCGAAAAATGAAACCTTTGGACTAAATCGGAAAAATGGCCCAAACCGCAGGGACTAAAATGACATTTAACTCTTTTTTAAATTAACTTATATTTACTTGTAACAGTGTTCAATTTCATCAGCGGTAATCATACGGTGGCCAACGTTACACGATCAGCATTCGATGCTTGTAACACCGGAAATCCTCTTTCCATTCAAACCAACGGTCCTGCGAGTTTCACCATCGACACCGTCGGCCCACACTATTTTATTTGCACGATACTTAACCATTGTTCACTCAACCAAAAACTAAGTATCACCGCGGAAGCAAACACCAACAACTCACCTTCTCCCTCATCTCCCCCGGCACACCATCCCCTTCCTCACCACCGATGAAGAGCGGTGTTGGTGCAACGGCCATGGGTGCTAGAACCATATATCTCATGTTCATGTTTAGAGGCTTCTTGGTGCGTTTCAACTAGTTCTGGTTTTGACACACATTTATGTGTTCTTAAGACTATGTTTCTTTGTGTTTGTATGACTACTTATTTAATAAGATGCATGGAGTTTTGTGTATGTATTCGCATCATTGTTTAAAAATATTAATTCGTCATTGTTATAAATTGAATCTTGATTTTTTGACGGTGTTAGAATTTATATACATAGGAGTTTATACGTGTTGTCCCGTTTTGTATCGTTTGTTTCACTTGCATTACAACTTACACGAATGTGCCATAGAACATAAATCTATTATCATATATTACAAAAAAATTGATTATTATTTAAATGTTTTTAGGAGTGTAATTTAATATCTATGACATATTTAAAGGTAGCATGCTAATGAACTAATATTGTATTTCCTTGAAATTTAAAACTTATTTTGTGTTGTTGAACTTGATTTTGGCTTGTAGTGTGTATTAGGTTGAAATTATTTTGGATAATTTTTTGAACTATTGAATAATATTTTAGACTACTGAATTTTGAAAGATGTGCATTGATTTTTCTTTTAAGATCGAGCCGAGCCAAGCTAGCTCAGTTTAAAACCAAGCCTAGCCTGAACTTAGATTTTCAGCCCGGTTTCAAATCTGAGCCGAGCCAAGCCAACTAGGTTTATAACCGAGCCGAGCCCGAGCTTGACTTGGCTGATGAACAACCCTACTCCTGCAGTCATGCGTTCCTTTCCTTATATGCCATTTTTTTTAAATTTCTTCTTTGGTTCTTTTCTTTGCGTTGATGGTAATGTTGTGTTCCTTGATCTTGCGTTGTTATTTACGATATTTGCATTCCTTATCTTCTCTCTTTTGTTGTTACTTGGCTGTTTGATGTTGGCTTATTTCAATGCTCATCGGCGTTTGTTATTTGCATGTTGGAATTTGGCCTTCTCTGTGTTGTCTCCATTGCCGATAAGTTAGGATTTTGTGTTAATTTGTTGTTGTTTATTCGGATTTAGTTCGATTTATGATTTTGGTTTCACTCATTGTAATTCACTATTAATTAACGTTAGTTTTTATTAGGTAATTAATATTCTTTATTCTGATGAAATCGCAAACTGTTGCTTTACAAAATTTGAATTGAACAACATTCTTTATTTTGGATATTGAATTGATCAATTTTATCTTCTGTTTAATATTAATATATATATACATATATTCAACCTACAAACAAATCATGAAAATATGAAGTAAAGTTTAAAATTAATTGCTACTTCTAAACGTAAAGAAAAAAAGCTAATGACATACATCAATATCAAATATTGTTGTTCGCAAATTGCAACACATAATCCTACTTGGCTACCCATAAAGGCGAAAGATAATTGAAGAATGTTATGGTTCAAAGTGATCTCTACTATCATTGATACCTCAATATAAATACAAGATACAATCCCTAAACTTAGGGAACAAGTAAATACCTAAACTTAGGGAACAAGTAAATACAAATTTTATCTATATTTACATAAGGGATATTCTATTACACCCCCGCAGTCGAAGCAAGAGGTGGACGAATGTTGAGACTAGAGCGGAAATCATCGAATAGCACTCGTGGTAGACCTTTGGTAAAGATATCAGCAATCTGAAGACGAGTCGGTGTATGAAGAATGCGAATCGTACCACGTTGAACATGCTCCCGTACGAAATGTATATCAATCTCAATGTGTTTAGTGCGTTGATGTTGAACCGGATTAGAGGATAGATAGATTGCGCTAATATTATCACAATAGACTAATGTAGCTGTGGAGACCGGCCGACGTAACTCGAGAAGGAGATTACGAATCCAACAGATTTCAGCAACTACGTTGGCAACCGCACGGTATTCGGCTTCGGCACTGGATCGAGAAATAGTCGACTGTCGCTTGGAGGACCAGGATAAGAGATTTTGTCCCATGTAAACACAATAACCGGAGGTGGACCGTCGAGTATCCGGACACCCAGCCCAATCGGCATCTGTATAGGCTCGAAGAGAGATGTCGGCACAAGGGGAGAGGGTAAGACCGTAAGAAGCTGTGCCACGAATGTAACGGATAATACGCTTGAGCGCGTTCCAGTGTTCAGAGCTGGGATTATGCATGTGAATGCAAATTTGTTGAACTGCATAACTGATGTCGGGCCTAGTAAACGTGAGATACTGTAGTGCCCCGGCAAGGCTACGATATAAGGTGGGGTTATCGAAAGGTTCACTAGAAGTGGCCCCGAGTTTTGGTTTTGTATCCACTGGGGTAGCGACAGGGTTGCATGTATCCATACCTGCGCGGTTGACAATGTCAAGAGCATAAGACTGTTGTGAAAGAAACAGTTGATGACCAGTGCGAGTGACCGTAATACCCAAGAAATAGCTGAGAGGTCCAAGATCTTTCATTGCAAATTCAGCCGCTAGGCTGCCCATAAGCTTCAAACGAAGTGAATCAGATGAAGTAGTGAGTATAATGTCATCGACGTAAATCAATAAGTATGCAACGTCACCCCCGTGATGATATGTAAAAAGAGAGTTGTCACAGTGACTCTGTAGAAATCCCATAGAGGTTACGAAATCAGTGAAGCGTTGGTACCACGCCCTCGGAGCTTGTTTGAGACCATAAAGAGATTTCTTGAGACGGCAAACATGATCAGGATAGTCTCTGTGCCGAAAACCCATGGGTTGATACATATACACAGTCTCAGTAAGGTTTCCGTGAAGGAAAGCATTGGTGACATCCAATTGGTGAATGGGCCATGACTGTGATAATGCCAATGTTAGAACTGTCCGAATAGTAGCCGGTTTAACAACCGGGCTAAACGTCTCCCCACAATCAATACCGACCTCCTGATTTCTCCCATCACACACTAGTCGTGCCTTGTACCGTTCTAACGAACCATCGGACCTGTATTTATGGCGAAATAGCCACATGCTCCGAATAATATGCATGTCCGAATGTCTCGGGACAAGTTCCCAAGTCTTGTTTTTAATTAAAGCATTAAATTCGCTTTGCATGGCGTTAAACCATTCCGGGTTAGACAAGGCAACTTTGGGGTTGGTGGGAATAGGAACGACGGTTGCGGCGGAAAGGTTGAAGATTTGTTTTGGTTTTGATATACCGGACATTGCACGGGTGTGCATTGTGCGAGAAGGTGGGGGAGGTGGGGGAATCGGGAGTGGGCTGTGAACAGAAGTAGTGGGGCTGGTGTCAGATGTGGTGGGTAAGGAATGGGTTTGAGATGTTGAGTGTGGCACGGTTGGGCTAAAGGGTGGGTCGGTTGGGCTTAAGGTAGGATGGGGCTGGGCCGATAGATGATGTGGGCCGAGAGATGGAGTAGGGTATTGGGCCAGTGGGGCGGTGTTGTGTAAAGGAGATGAGGGAGGGGTAATGGGCTGTGCAGCAGGAGTGTTGGGCCGAGGGGTGGGTGATTGAGGAGTTAGGCCGAGAAGTGGGGATTGGATGGTATGGGGTATGAGGTGGTAGGGATGAACAAAGTCATCTAGAAAGTGATATGTTGAGGGAGTTTGTTTGTGGTTTTTGGCAAAAGGGAATATGGTTTCATCAAAAAGTACGTGTCGATTTATAGTGATAGTGCGGGACTTGAGGTCAAGGCATTTATATCCGCGATGGTTGGACGGATAGCCAAGAAACACACATGGGTAGGAACGATAAGCGAGTTTGTGAATAGTCGTGTTCGGGATAAGCGGGTAGCAAATACACCCGAACACGCGGAGATGTTCGTAGGTGGGCATGCAATGGTATAGACGTTGAGTGGGTGTTTGAAATTGATGTATTTTAGTCGGAATGATGTTTAATAGATAGGTGGCAGTTTCAAGTGCATGATGCCAATAAATGTCCGGGGTCGAAGAGTGTGCCATAATGGTTCCCATAAGGTTGTTAATGGTGCGGATTTTACGTTCGGCTTTGCCATTTTGGGATGAGGTGTGTGGGCAAGAAAAGCGAAAATGCATGCCATGTAAGGAGCAAAAGTTATGAAATTGGTTATTGGCATATTCACGTCCGTTGTCACATTGAAATTGCTTTATTTTTGTGCCAAATTGAGTTTGGATAAAGGTGTTAAATTTCGTAAACATAGCAAAAACATCGGATTTGTGAGCGATAGGGTAGGTCCATAAAAAATTGGTATAGTCATCCAAAAATAAAACATAATAACGGTGTCCCCCATTAGAAAGGATGGGAGATGTCCAAACATCACTATGAACGATATCAAATGGTTGAAAAGTACTTGAATTAGAAGCAACAAACGGAAGTTGAGTATGTTTTCCAAAAATACAAGCAGTGCAAACTTTATTATTTAAAGAACCACAATAAATGGAATTAGAAGTTTTCAAATTTTGCAAAATAGCCGGGCCAGGGTGACCAAGTCTTTGATGCCAAATGTCTTGAGAAATAGCAGCATAGGTGGAAGCAGTGTGGAGAGAAGTGATGTTGGATGGACTGAGAGTGTAAAGATCCCTCGAACTATTGCACCGTAGGATAGGTTTCTTAGTCCGAAGGTCCTTCACAGTAAAACCATAAGGGTCAAATTCAACAGATAATTGGTTGTCAGTGGTGAAACGACGAACAGATATAAGGTTTTTAACAAGATTGGGAGCATATAGGACATTGTTAAGTTTAAAAGGGGGAAAGGGTGGTGGAAGTGTTATGTTGCCTTGTCCAAGAACCGGAATAGTTTTGCCATTGCCAACAATAATGTTACGAATAATGCTAGAATTAAAAATAGACGAAAACTTATCGAATTGTGGAGACATAGTACCTGACGCGCCCGTGTCCATGGTCCATGATGAATCATTGTTTTGAAGTGCCAAGTTATACAGTGCTTGAGCGATATCCGTCGGAGAATAGCCGGTTGCGTATGTCTGTGCCGATGTTGGAGTGGTGGGTTTTGGGCCTAAGATGCCTTGGGCCGATGACTGAGATTGGGCCGGTTGTGGAGGAGAAGGATGTGAGGGGTATGGACATGGGGGCGGTGTCCATTGGGCCCAGTTATGGGATTGTTGCTGTTGTGAATTAGGAGCCCAAGGGGGTGGAGGCCAATAATATGGTGGGTAGTATGATGGTTGCTGTGGATATCGACCCCGACCGGAATAGGAACGACCGCGACCACGGCCTCGGCCCCGGCCCCGGCCACGTCCCCGATCGGTGGTGGCAGTGTTGTCGGACCGATGATAAGCTCGGTTTTCAGGGGGTTGGCGGCTGGTGGATTCGGTGGTGGTGTGAAGTGCGGTACCGGCCGTTTGAGCGGATACTTTGGCTTGAGCAATCTTCCGTTCTTCGACTTGACAGAGGCGCGATCTGGTGTTGTAGAAATCGGGGAGGGGCTGGGTTTGCTGAAGTATGAGAGAGATGCTCTCATATTGATCGGTCAGGCCGGTGAGAATCTGCAGAACCAGTTGATTTTCGGATATAGTGGAACCAAGACTAATGAGCTGGTCATGGAGAAGCTTCATGTTTTGACAATATTCAGCCATATTGGGAAATTGGTCAAGGCGGGTATTGAAGAATTTGTTTTGAATGGTGATGGTACGGGCGGCTTGGTTGTCAAGAAACAGGTTTTTGAGGCGGCACCACGCGTCATACGCGGTGGTGTTAGTGATCATAATGGTGTGCATGAGGTCTTGAGAGATGGTACCGTAGATCCATTGTAGGACAATGGAATCAATACGTTCCCATGATTCAAGATAGGTGTGTTTGGCCGCCGGTGTTTTATCTTTATCTTTGTCGGAGGAGTCTTTGGAGGTGGAGGAAGAAGTGGTAGATTCACGGGGTTGGAGGTGATCGAAGACATCATATGCCTTGCAGTGGAGGACGAAAAGTTCGGCCCAAGTATTGTAATGCTCGGTTTGGCTATCAAGTATCAAGGGAATAGAGTTCTTGATATTATTAATGGTGACAGCCGGGTGTATCGGAGAAGACATGTCAGCCAATAGGAGGAGGTATGCGGCGGACAAGAAGAAGAAAAGAAAGAAAAATAGGTTTAGGGTTTAGGCTCTTGATACCATGAAGAATGTTATGGTTCAAAGTGATCTCTACTATCATTGATACCTCAATATAAATACAAGATACAATCCCTAAACTTAGGGAACAAGTAAATACCTAAACTTAGGGAACAAGTAAATACAAATTTTATCTATATTTACATAAGGGATATTCTATTAATAATACATTCTTAGTCAAATGATAAGCTACAAAAAACTGATTTTTCATTAAAGAAAAAACATGCAGAGTAACAAAAACATCCCATCCATTAAATATACCAACAAAATTTCTCTCGAAATGGAAAAAACAAGTTACGTTTAGTAAATTTCATTGTGTCGTATCCAGCATGCTCATCAAATTGGCCATAAGAGTTGTACCTTGAATGATCATCCATTATTCCAATGTGATGAATAGCAAAAGTAATAATGACTAAGGAGTTATGAAGATATGATTGTCGAGTATATCGAAGAAGAATTAAAAAATACGACGATGAACAACATAATATGTGAATCCATCTGTTCACTCTTTCATTCAGGCCAAATTCAAGAAACCCAATTGAATTTTAATAAACTGATTGTACAAAATGGGCCCAAAAAAAGTTGGGGCTAAAGCCCATTTGCTTGATTAGAGTCATAAGTAGATAAATTTATGTTATCTTTATGTTAGAAGAGCCGCACAAATCGAGGTTTGTGCCCATACCGCTTTGGGTTGAAACCATACGGGTTGGGTCAAGGATTGTCAAAACCGGTTTTTTGACCAATTTGGGTCAGGTTGAAACCAAGTTTTGATTGTGAAAGAATCATGTAACTGAACCGGTGTCAATGTATAGGGTTACAACCTGAATCCAATCCTACAGGTTGGTTTGTTCCTAACAGGACCGGTTTCAAACTCAGGTCAGGTTTGGGTGCAAAGCCGGGCTCAGCACCCAAACCTGACCTGAGTTTTAAACCGGTGTGGACAAACCTGTTAGGAACGAACCAATCTATTGGTTAGTATATTTAACTGAACAACAATAATATCTTTCACAAATATAACCCTTTTTTATCAAAAAAGACTCAAACCTAAGAAGAAAATGAGGTGACGATTGTAATGAAAATTCAACATTTGCATTCAAGATTTCCCAAAAGTACAAAATCATCAAGTAAGCATTATTTATTCCACAACGTTTGAATCTTAGAGTTCATTGTCTTTAAAGTGTCACCTAGTTCTAGTTAGATATCACAATCCTTATAATAGTGAGTGTCATCCCTAAATAGGGCTGTTCAAAAAGCTCGCGGCTCGAAGCTCGCTCGAAGCTCTCTCGGATTTAGCTTGAAAAAGCTCACTCGATATGGCTCGGTTTAAAAGTGAGCCGAGCCGGCTCGGCTCGGCTCGGTTAGAAAGTGAGCCTAGCTCGGCTCGGCTCGTGACGAGCCAAATTGGCTCGGTTTGGATTGATTGGTAGCTCGGCTCGGCTTAGCTCGAATAATTTACTTATAATATATTTTATTTTTATATACATATAATATATTACAAAAAAGTGATTATTATTTACATGTATTTAGGCTTGCAGTTTGATATCTATGACATATTTAAAGGTTGATTAACGTGCTAATGAACAAATATTGTATTTACTAGAAATATAAAACTTATTTTGCGTTGTTGAACGTGATTTTGGCTTGTAATGTATTAGGTTGAACTTATTTTGAATATGTTCTTTTAAATATTGAATAATATTTTAGAATACTGAATTTTAAGAGCTATGTATTAATTTTTATTTTTAAAATCGAGCCAAATCAAACCGAGCTGAGCCAGCTCAGTTTAAAACCAAGCCGAGCCCGAGCTTAGATTTTCATTGTGGCTTTTATTTTAGTATTTTAAAATAAATCTTTTTTTATAATATATTTTATACTCATTTTTTCGCTTATAACTATTATAATACAATGTTTTATAAAATTATAAATATGTCATTATGATATGCTAAAAACCGAGTGGAGAATAATAATTTATAAGTGATCAAAGAACATGCTTACATGCATCAACGTTATGCTGCAATTTAGCTTTTACACTACAAGAAATAAGGGCATTAGGGGCGACACTTTTAGTGGCGACATGTAAAAAGTCGTCGCTAAAAGTCCGATCCGTGTTTAGGGATCTTAGATGAGATTCTGGCCATTGATCAACAAAACATCCGACGGTTGGTGTTATATCTTGATATATCCTCTAAGCATCAACAAAACCCTTAGGCGGCCTTTTTTCCCACTTCCTCCCAAATCGCACAACCCTTCAAAGACCATCACTGGTGCCTGCGTGTGTCTGAGACGACCACCACCACCTGAGACACTGGCACCACCGGCGGAGCACATTTCCCACCATCTGAAACCCCCAAATCACCACCGTATTTCACGATTCGCGTCTGCTGTGAGACCCACCATCTGAAACCCCCAAATCACTACCGTATTTCACCGTTCACCACCGCCGAAATATGTCGCACCACTGTCAGTTTCAAGAAACTCACCACCGTATCTCAACAATTTGATGAATTTGGTAATTTTTTGTGCTATATATTGTGCTAAATTTTTTTCTGAAACTTGGAATTTTGATAATTTATAGTCTGGGGTTTGTTAGAAGTTGATATCTAAAGCTAATTGTTAAAACTTGATATTTAGGGCTAATGGTATGGTTTGTTGCAAAAGGAACTGTTGTTTTGGCAGAACACACCCGGTAAGTTTTCTTTCTAATTTGTTTAGTTTAGTTTGTGTTAATTGTTTAATATGTGTGTTGTTAGTTTGTGTTTAACTGGTTGCAATATCATTATTTCAGCAGATTTTCCCATCGAACAACCACCACACAACAACCGGTGTTTTTCATAAGATAATTTATTCTTATTTTTGAACAATTGCAATTGACTAGATTTCATGCTTGAATTACATTTTGATGGGGGTAACTTATGAGAACTGAACTTTCATTTTTCTTGTTTTATTTGTTTAGATTTCATGCAATGACTAGATTACATCTTTATTAAAACTAGTTGATTTTCCGCCCGCGCGTTGCGGCGGGGACCCAATGACTGCAAAACAAGTGTCAATAACGACAAGCAGATACCGAATATCAAAACATAAATAAAAATGTCGTGAAAAGGATAGTCACTCCGTCCTAAAAAAACGATTTTAAATAACCTAATATATAATAATAGGACCCACACGTCATACACGGTGGAAATTCGGTTGTTTTCAGTTCAGTTATTACGGTGCTAACACGTTAAAATATGGATGAGCTTGGTACCGATAAAGACAACGAAAGTACCTATCCAAAAAATCATCGAAAGTAGGTACCGGCACCGAAAATGCTCGGTACAATACGGTATGGTATTTGAAGGTAAAAATCAATAAATACAGGTATGGTGCTAGACCGGTGTCGAACCGAAAGTAACGATTCTGAAAACGCCAAAAGGTGGGTGCCAAATTGGTGCCGAAAATGATTTGATATAGTAAATTTGGTACCGATACGATACCGGTTTAATTACAGGATTTGATACGATTGCTCATCAATAATCTAAATATCCAAGTTAATTTTATATGCTACAATGCATTCATTACAGAAAAAGGAAAAAAATAAAGCAAAATAAGTTGTTGTGTATATAAAACATCATTCAAACGAAATACAGTTTACTTACTGTGTGTATGAAAAGTAATCTAAACGGTGCAATTACTTGCATTGCTACGTTGCTACAGGATTTGATGAGCTCGGTACCAACTGTTACCGAAAATACCGTTACCGAAATCCCCAAAAGTGGGTACCGGTACCGAATATACCTGGTACGGTACGGTCGGTACTGGTACGGCACTGGTATTTGAGGGTAAAAACTGATAAATACCGGTGCCGAATCGGTACCGAAAATACGCCCAGTTTGATAAATTGAATACTGGTACCGGTACCCAATACCATTCATTCAATTATGTTTTTATTACTGTTCATTTCATTCTGTTTTTAATATATAGGTAAATTTGGGAATATGGAATTTGGGGTGGTAAAATTTGGAAGAATCTAGTAAACTATATATGCATCTATGGTAGTTTACCGGGGTTTCAAGTCAAAACATGTTCTAAGCAAGACATGTTCGGGTAAAAATGGGCCATTCAAAGAAAGTATCCGTTTTTTCAGATCAAAATTGTCACACCTCAATATTTTCACGTATTACCGGTGGGCCCGGTGGGGAGTATCGTGACGTAGTTGATATCATCATAGTCAAATAATCAAAGTTCAATACACAGCGGAAGTCTAAAAGTAATAATATTACAAACCGATTGAAAGTAACATAGAATATTACACAACGAGTTGTAAAAGGATCCACAGGCGGATCTAAGATAAAAAGAAATATTGTTCAACATATTTAAGCATCAAAAGCTTGCAAGACTCTTTATTTGATACTAGGAGTAGCCAGCCCATTTCGCTTAGCACCTGCACTTAACCTTTTTAGAAAATACGTCAGTTTTCGCTGATAAATACAATTAACCGACTCATTTTGAAAATGTTTAAGAAAATTGATTTAAATACACAAGGCATAAATAATCTTTTGTAACTTGGGATAATTATTTAAAAATAATCTTGTAAAAGAATTGTATGTTTGTCATACATTCAGTAGCCCGGGTTAGAAGTACCGGGTTAAAAGATTAATAGACACACCACATAATATAACCCACGGCGAGTTATTCTAAACAAGCGGGTATATCTTTTTACATACGCACCGGCAGGTGTATGCCTGCACCCCGTGCTTAAGTCGTGGCCATTTCAATGAATGAGCCGAGGATATCCAGGACATGGTCATTAATCCCCCCCAAAGGCTTAAAACAAACAAAACAGATTAAACGGGTTATCTCAATGATTTAACCATTATTTGATTAAAGATTCAATACACGACCAAGCGGTATTATTAAATACCGTACCCCAAGCCCGTATAAGGGAAAATAAGTTAAAAGTATTTACCTGAGCTAAAATATAAAATTTTAATCCCAGCCGTATAACAAAGCAACAAGTACGGTAGCTTTTACTGGTCTCCTAAATCTGGAACGAAGGTTTTTAATAACCTATTAGATTCCTAACGGATCTTAATTAAGCTATAACTTAGATCGGTTAGTTTTAAAGAAAGGTATACGGTTCAAAACGCATGATTAAGCGAAGACCGGATTAGAATGTGATTTAGATCCGACAAGTATGAAGACTTGTATAATATGGGTAAACTAAATATATTATGGATTTTGAGGTAAAAATGATAAGGTTTGTCCCGCTTCGGTTAATTCATGCAAACTAGTTACATAAACCGTACCGAACGCGAAAAATGCATAAGGGGTTACCAAATGAGCCATGAACAGGTTTCCTAAGTTAATATGCTTAAAATATGTTATGATATCAGTAGGATACCTTCCATTATACCCAAAACGAATTTAAAATCAAATTAAGCCCCGAAAAGGTATTTTGGTCATTTTAAATCTTATAAAAGAGGTTAAATAGTAATCTGATTTTATGGTCTAAAACAATCAGTAAAAATATTTGTTTTAATGGGTTATATCAGTAAGATACCATACATATGTGAAATTTATCTTTTATGATCAAACTATGCACCGAAGGGGCATTTTGGTCATTTCACATATGCTTTATGTGTCAAATTTGGAAATCTGAGTTCAAAGCTTTTACTTACTTTTAAAGTATAAAAATTTATTCATAACATCAGTAGGTAACAAGTCTTAGGTGCTAAATATGGTTTTAAACCATACTATGCGCCTAAATCGCATAAAAGTCGGTATTTGACGGTATTCGGGTTGATTAATAAAATATGAGATTTTGATCAGCCTCTACTGTTTAAAATAACTTATTTAATGTATAAAATCAGTAGAAAAATGTTTGACATGTAAAGGATGTGTAAAACTCATTTTATTAGCAAAAAGGGCATAACCGTCAATTACCGAGTTAATGCAAGAACCCTATGTTATGATCAGTTTAAAATTAAAAAAAAAATTCCAAAAATCCCTAAATATTAAATAATAACAGTGGGTAAAAAGTTTGTTGTCGAAATTTGGGTTTAAATAGGTTTTATGCCGAAAATGCCGTTTAATTAATAAAAAGTTTTCAATTTACGATATTGAGCATAACTCCTAATTTAGACCATAAAATGATGTCAAATTTTTAGGACATGCTTATAAATCAGTAATAAACGTTTTTGTCCTCTCATATTTTCAAAAATCTGCTTCTAATATCAAAAGGGCATAATGGTCAACTTTTAAGCAAATAACGGAAACATGCAATGAACTAGGATTTCCATGGAACCAAGTTGTATAACCTCAGAGGGTTATACTAACCTATAATATGGTCCTAAAGGAACCCTAAGGCATATCAAAACTAAGCTAAATCGGGTCAGAACTGAAAGTCAAAGCAAAAGTCTACTTTTGCGACTTTCGGTTCCGAACCGAGCCTAAACTCAGAATTGTCGGGTTGAACATGCCTAAACATGTTCTTATATTATTTACCAAGTTATTTTAGTGTTTAAACATGTTTCATAACCTCTGCATTGTTAGTTATGAATTTATTTGCAAAAATTGATTCTGTTGACTTTTTATAAATAAGTTTGACCTGACATTTGACCAAGTTAGAGTGAGAATCAGTAGGTTCCCTTTTAAGGGTTTATTACCTACATAATTACCAACTCATAGCTACTTTCAATTCGAATAATGACTGGACCATTAGTGATTAATCACTAAGTCAAAGCTTAATTACGATAGCTTTGACTTTTGGTCATTAAGCTAATAAAACTTAAACTAGAGAGGCTAAGAATGCTTACAATAACTCTTAGCACGAAATATGAACTTAAAAAAACTTCCTCTAGCTCCAGAAGGCTCCCAAGACTAAGCTTTGAAGTGAAACTTGAAATGAGTAAATGAACTTATGAACACAAGTCCCTTATATAGCAAATTCCACTCCACAAGATCATTCTACATGCCCCTACATTGATCCCAGATGTTACCAGGTGTCCCTAGTGCATGAAAAACCATTGGCATAGTCCCTAGTATCGAAATCTAGCATGCAAAGGCGGTGGAACTGGTTAAACATGAAGCTGTCCTTATCTGCTGCTGCTGGTACTGCTTTCGCGGGCCGCGTAAGACTCAGAAAGAGTCTACGCGGGCCGTGACACTCCTTTATGACTGGAAAACAACTTCCATTAATTGCAGTTTTGGTCCCTGGTCCATTATAAGTTTATTTAACTTCTATTTATTGCATTTAGGACCCTTGTAATTAACTATTAAGGACCTTGGGTCATAAACCAACTCCGTTAACCTTCCGGTTAGTTGTACGATCACCCGAAAAGTCTTGTTTTTCTTCAAAACTCCACAAAATTAATATCCAATATTCTTGAGAGCAAAATATATAATTATCACAATGTCTTTGGGTTCGTTAAAAGGTCACTCAGAGGTTACTTTCAACATGTTGACACTTTTAACCCATATGCTTAGTAAGATCCTTAATTCAAGCACAAACGGCTTCCAATGTTCGATAAATTATTCATTGAAGAATATGAACGTCGTGTGAGGTCAATTAGAGGCACAAGAATGGCATGTTGACACTTTGGATCCTTTTACTAACATATTTACATTGTTAGACAATTTTAATCCCTCAGAAACAATTCCTTACACGTTTAAAGTCCATGACACGTGTCTTTATTATATTGGTCGTGATTTTTCGAGGTGTTACAAAAATGTGTTCAACCCGACCCGATATCGACTCGAGTTAAAAAGAGTTCTTTTACATGTTCATGTATGGGGTTTTGTGAAATGTGATATCCTAGAAGAATAAAAAGCACGATAGCACGTGAGAGTCGAACACATCTTTAGAGTATAGTGTCAGTCTGCATATATGGTTTTACTTTACTTAACTTGGTGTTTAACCATTGTTGGTAAGATAGGCAGGTTGGGTAAAGTCGTAAAGGGCCGGAACATGTTTAGGTTGAAGTCAGTCGATTAGGCTTCATGGTTGACTTTAACAAGTGTTGATTCATATTCTTTGCTCACTATAATCAATGTATGCTTTTATAACTCATAACAATATACATTTTTAGTACAAATATCTTGATTGCAATTATCTATTCAAATGCACTTATGTTTGTTGTATTTTGTCAGTTTTAGTGGAAGGGTAACTCATTATGTTGAAATAGGTGTTTACTGAATCCTGTATCATTTTATTTCATGATTATAACAACCGGGTCATTCTTGTTCAACTTTCAATTGTACAGTAACATCATTTTGCATCTACCCACAAAAGTTGGAATGTGGTGGGCTGGGTAACGGGTCAAATGTGTCCTTAGTGTGTTTAATATTAGACCTTGGGTGATTTTGATACCATTAGACCCACCTGCAACTGTTGAATTTGCAAGTGTTGTTTTTAACTAAAAAAAGACAGTTACAGATGTTTTCCATTTGTATGCAGGGTTTATACCATGCTTCTTTTAAGGTGCCAGTTGTTTATGGTGTTTTCCAATTTAAGGTTGAATATCAGAGGCTTGGATACACTAGCTTGTCACTAGCGAAACAGGTAAAACACTAAATAATTACAAAACTTATGGTCACACATGGTAGGTAGTTAGAGAACGATATTCAAGTATCCAACACCCTGCGACATGATTTCTATACGTGTTTACGGCCTGTTCGCAACCGTTAAACGGTTGCATTTACGACCATATAACGGCTACGAACGGTCCATACACGCAGCGGTTTAACGGCTGCAAACGTAACGGTTATCAGCTACGTTTACGGCCCGTTCGCAGCCGTTAAACGACTGTGTTTATGGACGTATAACGGCTGCGAACAGGCCGTAAACGCAACAGTTAACCGCTGCGTTTGCAGCCGGAACTTTAGTGTACTCATATCCTCCTTTTATTCTTTTGCAGGTAATCTATATTAGGGTACACTCAATGGAAGATGGGGCATGGCTGGGTCTGAATGAAGCCCTACATCTTTTTTTCTCATTGCTGCTCACACTGTGTGTTGAGTTTGTATAACCACTTAGTACCTTACTACTTAAGCTTCTCATAACAACTTTTATATATAACTAGTATCATATATATGTAACTTAGAATAATGCATAGAAAATCTAAAGTGTTGAATCTATCGTATCCCGTTATTCTTTTTTGTGCTCAGTAACTGTACACACACATGTACTAATAAACTCATGTGCAGCTTGCAGAAGGGCTCGTCTTAGAAAAGAAGTCATGTCCATTAGGTGACTCGACCCGAGCGTACGATGAACATTTGGGTAAGTTAGAAGCCATAAGAACTATATATGAGTAATAACTCATTAGTAACTTAAATGCTGACATTGATTACAATAAATTAGTTGCATATTACTAACTTAATATATTTTTCAGATTAAGGCATCAGCAATATGAAGAGAGGCCAGAAACTACCATTTTTCGACAAGTTAAGTTGCGGCTGGTGCTTTTCGATACATAATAGGTCCGCGAATCAAATTGTAGTTTAACTCATACAATGTCAAACTACAAATGTTTGTCATCCCTGTCACACCCCGACTACGTAAAACAACAAATCGTGGCGGAAACGTCGGGGAGTGTTGTAACAGAATTATCGTTTCACAACCATGGATACAAAAGAGTTTCGTTTTATTTATTCATTAAGTAATTAACATTGTTTTAGCATGAAACAAACAAGTTATTCATCGGCTATCATTATTATTATGTCACTAAGGTCTCGTCCAGATCCTATGTGACTCATGCATCCTAGCAATCAACATCAAGCAACATCACCTGGAACATATGTAAAAACAAAGTCAGCAAAGAAATGCTGGCGAGTACATAGGTTTTGTGAGAGTGTCAGATTCATGGCTCGTTTACATATTGAAATATCTCGTACAACTTCGTTAATCGATACTAGAAACCTTGTTTTGTAAAATGTTTGTAATGTGAAATGAATAACCAAGTCAAAACAGATTGGTCATAATTTATAAACCTCGATGCCATGAATCTTAACCCAAAACATTTATTTATGTAAACCAAATCATAAATCGTTCTCGTAATAAAACTCGTATGGTTTATATAGTTTCGTAAACCTCGTTGTGTGACATCGTTTAACTCGTTCTCGTTATAGATCATCGTTCATTTGTTTAATTCGTTCAAATCGTTCCAATCGTTCAAATCGTTTAAATCGTTCTCGTTTTAATTGTGAAAACTACTTTTGGTCGTCTCGCTAATAACATTCAAACCTTCGTGACTCGTTCATCGTTCAACTCGTTCAACTTGTATTAACAAACCACCAAAGGGTAAGTTAACAATCATCAGATTCAGTCGTTACCCACCTAACCCACACATAACCATGGGTGCAGTCTGATAACGGGATTTGTTAGATCCTATGGTACCATAACCTAATACTGGTCGGTTCGGCCAAAATTAATGAATGTCATTCGTTATGTAACTACAACCAACAAGTTCGTTCACATTATCAAAATCGTTATTAGTTTAGTATAAACCATCTCAATCGTTTTGAAACCATCGTTAAAACATCGAAATCGTTTTGATACATATGAATCACCCCAAAACAATCGAAAACAGTAAAAAGAGGGGATCTATGTACTCACCTTTGGGTGCGTTTTTATATGTTAACACAATCCCTAAAGTTGTTTATTCGTCCTAAATTAAATAAGAATGATTTAATAATCAAAAACCCACAAAAATACATAAGTTTCTCCGATACTTAGAATTTTCACATAACTTTGAGATTTTTCTCAAAAAGTTATTATTTTTGATTACCTTGGTGTATTTGTATATATGTACTCAAGCGTAATACACATAATCTTGTCAAGTGTTATCGTATCATCATATACATATTGTAAAACACATAGCACGTTGTAACACATAAAATTTACCCATGAACAACCCATTATAGTGTATGTCGAAAAACACTTATTTTAGCGATTTGGTAACATTTTTGGGCGTCGGAAGTCACGTATGACCAACCAAACACCAAGTAAACTTAATATAAGTTAAAATACTTATTTTTATATCAAAAATATCAGTTTACTTACTGATCTAAAACAGTTTTATAAAAATCCTCCGAAAAGCCGATTTTAACCGTTTTACCGCATAGTTTTGCATCAAACGTTACCCGAACCATCCCAAATCGAAACGACTTGAAATTTTAACATAACCCAGGTTATTTACTGAATAAAATAGTGGTTATACTCATGATAGTGCAGGTCTCACATAAAGCACATAAATCATGCAAATTTCACATATTTTACCACTTTTTAAGCTATATGTACAACATGCAAAGCTATCAAACCTATGTCAAAGTTTCATGCCATTATAATATACCAAAAAATGTTATTTTTAGTGTTTATAACCTGTTCAAAAATATTTTTGTCATACAATCACTTTTTTATCATTTCTTGAGCTTTAAATCAACATATATTCTCATGTACAAGTGTCTAAAGCACACTATCATATCAACATCATTTTATATGAGTTTAGATGCATCAAATATGTGATTTATTCATGTTTATTTGCTGATGTACTTGAACATTTAACATATCATACACAAATCATCCACACTTGCATTTTAACTATCATTCAAGAACAAGCCATAACCTAAACATGTACTTATCAAGAAATCAAACTTCAAAACTCATACACACATATATATATGTACGGCTATATACATACATATACACCATCATTTTTATTTTATATCAAGACCCATTTCTTTTTAGATTTCAAGTTTATGAAAATTCCAAGATTCAAGAGAAACTTCAAATCATCAAGAACAACCAAGAATCAAGAGTATGATTTAAACATAAATGTTATACCTTCAAGATTCAAGTAAGTTGTTGGATGAGATTTTGATGATAGGAAGCTTGAAATCACTTGAAAGCACCTTGGAAACTCCTTTGGATCTTCACACCAACTTGAATCTAGCTTGGAATGGGGTTAAATCTTGAGGAACAAAGTTGAAGAAATGAAAATGGTGAGGGTGAAGGGTGTTTACGGTTTTGGGAGGGAGGAGAGAAGGATTTGAGTGATCTTGTAGTGATTTGCTTGGATCTTAGAAAGATTATATGGAAGATATGGAGATCTATGAAGATAGCATGCAAAGACATTTGTCCAAAGATAATCAAATTAGATCATGAAAGATTTATGAAATATTTTGGTGGGGGCCACCCTCCATGTGACCAAAATTTATATATGTGTGGGGGGGGGGGGGATTAAAGTGTAATATTGATTGGTAAAATAGATAAAACAGGTATTTAACTGGATACCGAGTATTTCATCTAACGTTTAAATCCCGGTTTATGGCGTTCTAAATTATTTTTATTATTCTATAAAAATAACTCGCCAAAATATTACTGAAATAAATTTCAGTTGCCGAGACAGGCTGCGTTGTCTGCATTTTGCAGTAGAAGCACTGTGTCGCGCAGAAACACGCGGTACACGCTTAAACTTCAAAAATAACATTTTTAAGCGTTTTAATTTATTTTCAACACGAACCTGATTAAAATAAAATTTTAATCATAGCAGAATATTTTTGGGATTTAAACATTATCCGGGCGGTCACCAACGTTCATTTCGCAGTTTTGTCGCAATTAGTTCTTTAGTTCAAATAAACATGTTTTTGCCATACCGAATCCTTCGAAACTTATTTCTAAGTTATGTAAAAGGTATTTAGGGTATGTTTGGCTTATGTCACAGTTCCGGAGTGTACGTCGCGTTAAACTGATTGCATCAGTTTGCGTATAACCTTCCAGAAAGCAATTAAAGCTTGAAATCGGAATCGAATCAAATTGTAAAATCATCAAACACAATTACACAAATAATAACACCAAAGCACATTGTTTTATTGATAATCAACATTGTTTTACATTATACGATGTGTTAGGGGAGGATTTTCCAATGATCAGTGATCCTCAATTACTGTCGGGTTTAGTGATCCTTAATTCTGTTGAGTTAGTGATCCTCAGAAATTATTGCAGGATCAGGATCATGGATCATCATAGTGATCCTTACACTAACGATTGTCTACTTTGAATATGATGTTGTTTTGCAGGAGTACATGCTTGGACTTAGTCTTGGCGATATTCCTGGAGCATATTCCCTTTTTATTCCGCACGTGCTTGACTGATATGGACGTTATGGAGGTCGTGGAAGACTTGCACGAAATGCGGATAGTTAGTTAAGTTGGATATTTTCCTAATTTAAAAGGGGATAGCGAGCTAGATTAGAACACTTGGCTATTTTTGGCTAAACACACAAACTCGTAACTGCTCTCAACAACTCTCGACAGTTTTCTTGGCGATTACACACTATTTTGCACATTACACTCTAGTGATCCTTGTAACTAGCTCGCTATTGTCCAAAGTTGTAATACATTTTCTGTTTAATCTGAGTTGGTGATCGGTAGTTTCCATCACCCGAGGTTTTTTATGCCGGAGATCAACTCTTGATCAAGGGCTTTTTCCTCATATAAATCATTGTGTCACTTGTTCATTACATTTCTGAGTGATCCTTCATATTGTTCATTGATTCAAGCATCATACCTCACAACAAAAGATTTGGTTGCATTATCTTAGCTTGATTTTTGACCAAAACAGTTTGGCGCCCACCGTGGGGCAATTGGTGCTTCATTCCTAAGAAAATTCATATTTTCGTGGTCATTTCGGTTCGTTACAACTAAGCAGATGGCTTCCTCAGCGAAGAACACTTCAAGTTTGATGCCATCATTCAGTTCTTCATAAGGCGTTCCTCCTTTGCCTCCACCACCTTCTGGATCCCAGAAGAATGCTGATAACGCTGCGAAGAGACAAACCCCCATTTTTCCAAAACCACCAACTTCTTCTGTTTCCAGTAATCCTACTAATAGTGATCTCTTTACTTTGATTTTGCAGATGAGGGATCGCATGCAAGAGCAGGATAAAACCAACGAAATGATCCTCAAGGAGATAGGTGATATCAAGAAACAGAAGAAATCGTTGGAGGATCATTCCCCATTGATGCCCAGATCGCTGAATTTCGACACTCCAGTCATAACTTCCCAGCATTCAGCAGCTCCAGACGTGCAATACTTGGGTGAATTACCAGGAAGACGTTATGGAACAACAACAATGACTCAGGCTCTAGTATCTTACTTTCAACCTTCCGGAGCCTCTGTCCAGCATCAGGGATCCTTCGTCAGCTCAGGAGGACATTTAGGAATGCAATCGGTCCAAGGATCCTCCATGGTTCCAGGATCCTCTCAGGTCCAAGGATCCTTCATGGTTCAAGGATCCTCATCTCAGCCTCAAGGATCCTCCATGATTCAAGGATCCTCATCTCAGCCTCAAGGATCCTTTCAGGTTCAAGGATCCTCTCAGCATCATGGATCCAACATCTTTCAGGATCAAGGATCCTTAAGGAGTATGCAGCCTCTAAGTTCGGATGTTCATCCAGGAGACTTCATACCAATGCAGACCGTTGCTTCATCTGGTCCTTCTATCATACCAGAGTCCCGTCAATATGGATTCACATCTGGAATTCCAAACATGAATCCTCTGGGAGGTAACACTTCCAATAATCCTTATAATATTAACCATGGCTCCATGTAGGATACATGTATCAATCAAGCCATGGCTCGGGAATTACAGAAGCTTAAGGATATGATATCTAGTGTTCCAGGAGTGGTCAAGCCCATTCCCGAGATTGCGGACGGTAGCCATAGGATATCTCGTTTTGCACCACCTTTATGTGATGCTGAGATACCCAAAAGATTCCAGATACCATCCATGAAGCTGTATGATGGTTCAACGGATCCAGAGGAGCATGTAGCTCAATACAGGGAGAGGATGGAGATCAATCCAATTCCTGAGAGGATAAAAGAAGCATGTCTATGCAAGGGATTTGGATCTACACTCACAGGATCCGCTCTTAAATGGCTGCTAGGTCATCCCCTTTACTCCATTACTTCATTTGCTAATCTAGTTAATCTGTTTAATAGTCAATTCTCTTGTAGTAGAAAATTTGAACGTTTAACTAGTGATCTTTATAGGGTAACACAAGGTCAAAATGAATCACTTAGAGATTACATCACTAAGTTTAGTAAAGAATCCTTAGACATTCCAAACTTGGATATTGCTACGGCTGTAGAAGCCTTTAAAATGGGATTGCTTAGGGATTCGTTATTCTATGATGATCTTGTCATGACCCCTTGCAGGAATCTTGATGAAGTAAGAACTAGGTCCCTTAGATTCATCGATTAGAGGATGATAAAAGGATCCAGGAAAGACTGACAGGATCCTCAAAGCAGGATAAGCAAGGATCCTACTTCAAGAATAACAAGTTCAAGTCATACAACAAATCTGATAAACAGAACGTGCATGCAGTAGAACAGGAAGAGGATGATGAGGATTATCCTCCCATTTCTGAATACTGTTTTTCTGTTGATAACAATGAACTAATCCTTGCAATGCAGAATCTAGGCGAGAAAGCTAGGTGGCCAAGGAAAAATGATAAACCAGCTGCTACAAAGGACAAGTCCAAGTGGTGTGCATATCATGAGGATTTTTGGCATCTCACTGAAGAGTGTATTGCACTTAGAAAGGAGATTGGTTACTTGTTAAGAAAGGGGCACTTGAAGGAACTTCTGGGACGAAAGAAGTCAAGGATCCAGGATCCTGAAAGGATCCCAGAAAAGGCTCCTGCTCCCCCAGCAGATGCACAAGTTATAAACTTCATATCCGGTGGATCAGACATTTGTGGTACATCCTTTTCAGCAGCCAAAAGACATGCCAAGGAAACCAAGATGGATAATGGACATACCCATCCGAACATCCATCGTTACCCAGGATAAAGTCATAACCTTTGATGAGGATGATCGTGTTGATGTCCAGGATCCTCATCATGATGGTCTTGTTATTACTTTATTTATATCTAACCACTTTGTTCGCAGGATCCTAATCGACGGAGGAAGCTCTGTGAACATCATTCAGCTTGATGTCCTAAAGAAGATGAATATGCCGGAGTCTGATATTGTCCCAAGATCCTCAGTTCTTGTGGGATTGAGTGGAGAAACCAAGAACACATTGGGGGACATCAAACTTCCCATCTATATTGAAGGACTTCATTCTTATAAAAAATTTTGTGTTATAGATTGTTTATCGTGTTGTAATGTTATCCTTGGCAGGCCGTGGATACATGACATGAAGGCAGTCCCGTCTACCTATCATCAATGTGTGAAGCTTCCTAGTCCATGGGGAGTGGTGAAAATTGAGAGTGATCAACAAGAAGCTAAGAATTGCTATACCTCATCAATGAAGCCAGCCTCAAGACCAAGGGAGCAATAGCAATTAAAGTATCCTTCAAGAGATATCTTGGAGGCAAGAGATCAGGATGTTAAAGAAATCCTTATGGATCCTCATGATCCTGAATCCAAGATCTTTATAGGATCAGGGATCCTTAGCAACATTGAACAGGATCTAGTATCCTTCCTCAAAAGAAGGAAAACTACCTTTGCTTGGAAGCATGAAGATATGACAGGTATATCTAAAGATATAATTACCCATAAGCTCGGCATTGACAGGTCATTCAAGCCTATACATCAAAAGAGGAGGAAGTTTGTACCTGAAAGGAATGCTATTATCCAGGAGGAGGTAGATAAACTACTTCGGGCAGGTATGATAAGAGAGGTTAAGTATCCAAGGTGGCTAGCCAATGTGGTTGTTGTTCAAAATAAAAATGGAAAGTGGAGGGTATGTGTCGATTTTACTGATTTAAACAAGGCATGTCCCAAGGATCCTTTCCCATTACCCCACATTGACTCCATGGTGGATGCTACTGCGGGTCATGAGTTGTTGACTTTTATGGATGCTTCATCTGGATTTCAACAAATTTAGATGGAACCATCTGATCAAGAGGATACAACCTTTATGACCCCAACTGGTATATATTGTTATATTGCTATGCCATTTGGACTAAGGAATGCAGGTGCTACTTATCAAAGGCTAGTCAATATGATGTTCAAGAAACAAATTGGACACACTATGGAAGTCTATATAGATGACATGGTGGTTAAGTCCAAGAAAGCTGAGGATCACCTTAAAGACTTGGAGGAAGCATTCAATATCCTTGATAAATATAATATGAAACTAATTCCTTCCAAGTGTCATTTTGGTGTTAAAGCAGGGAAATTCTTAGGCTATATGGTAACAAAGAGGGGCATTGAAGCAAGTCCAGAGCAGATTGAGACTATTGTGAATATCAAATCTCCTACAAATGCCAAGGATGTACAAAGATTGACAGGCAGGATCGCAGCCTTAAACAGGTTCATATCCAAATCCTGAGAGAAGTGCAAGGAATTCTATGATATCCTGAGGAAGAACAAAAAATTTGAATGGACTGAGAAACATGAAAGTGCCCTCAAAGCCCTTAAGGATTACCTATCCTCAGCCCACGCCTTGATGAAACCAGAAAAGGGGGATATATTATCCTTATACCTAGCGGTATCCTCAAAAGCAGTAAGTGCTGTCCTTGTTAAGGATCACCAAGGTACACAACATCCTGTCTATTATGTAAGTAAGAGTTTACTTGATGCTGAATCCAGGTATTCACACTTAGAGAAACTTATCCTTGCATTAATTATGGCATCTACTAAATTAAGACTCTATTTTGAGACTCATGCCATTATTGTTAAGACTAATTTTCCAATTAAGAATGTTCTCAGGAAACCTGAAATGTCAGGAAGGATGGCTAAGTGGGCAGTGAAGCTTAGTGCATATGATTTAAGATATGAGCCAAGGACTGCCATTAAATCCCAAGCCTTAGCTGACTTTGTGGCAGATTTCAGTAGTGACTTGCAAAAGGAAGCTGAGTTAGAAGTCCAACAGCTTGAAGAAACTAAGGATCCTTGGATACTCTTCACTGATGGAGCCTCTAATGTCAAAGGAACAGGACTTGGAATACTACTAAAATCGCCACAGGGGGATATAATACCCCACTCCATAGCTTGTGAGTTTCAAACTACTAATAATGAGGCTGAATATGAAGCCTTGATAGCTGGTTTGCAAATTGCCAAGCATATGAGGATCAGGTATCTTGAGGTACATGTAGATTCATTGTTAATTACTAATCACTTTAATGGATCATATGTTGTTAAAGGTGAAAAGCTAATCAAATATTTAGAGATAGTCAAAGAATTGGCACTCTCTTTTGTTTCTTTTAGTTTAACACAGGTACCAAGGGAAGAAAACACAGAAGCTGATGTATTGGCTAATCTAGGATCATCCTTGAAGATCCCAGAGGATATCAGGATCCCTATTATCCACATCCTAACCCCTGCTATTGAGGATCATGTAGCCATGGATATATGAGAGGATTCTGCAATCATCCCTAGTGAAGATACACAATCTCAATCAGGATCATGGATCCTTCCAATCATGAGATATATCCAACATGGAGAGATTCCTATAGGAGAAAACCCCAGGGCTTTTAAAATTAAGGTATCTCAATTTACAATATTGAATAACATATTATATAAACGATCTCTTGCAGGACCATATCTTAGATGCATTAAGGATCCTGAAATCCAAGAAGTCCTAAAGGATTTTCATGAAGGAGATTGTGGAAACCACACTGGGGGCAGGGCATTATTCTCAAGGATCCTGAGGACATGATACTATTGGCCTACAATGAAGAAGGATGCTGTGGATTATGCTAAGAAGTGTGATCCTTGTCAGAGACATAGTAATATCCTTCACCAACCAGCAGAGCTCTTGCATCCTATATCCTCTTCCTGGCCATTCATGAGATGGGGAATGGATATAGTTGGAAAGCTTCCTAAGGCACCTGGTGGGAAAGTATTCATGCTTGCTATGACTGATTACTTCTCCAAGTGGATAGAAGCTGAAGCCTTTGCTCAAGTCAGAGAAAAGGAAGTTATATCCTTTATTAAAAGAAACATTATTACTAGATTTGGTATCCCTTCTGAAATTGTTTGTGATAATGGATCCCAATTTATTGGGAGTAGAACTACTAACTTTTGTGACAGCTGGGGGATTAAGATGATAACATCAACACCAGTCCACCCACAAGTTAATGGTCAGGCAGAATCATCCAATAAGATCATCATCAACAATTTGAAGAAGAAGCTTGGTTCCAAAAAAGGAAAATGGGCAGAAGAACTACCTTATGTACTTTGGGCTGATAGGACAACTCCCAAGAATGCCACTGGCCAAACTCCATTTTCTTTGGTATTTGGGGCAGAATTAGTGATCCCTACAGAGATGGTGGTTCCTACTGCAAGAACAAGCATTCGTGATCCTGAAGAAAATGCTAAAAACATGGTTCAAGACTTGGATACTATAGAAGAACTCAGGGATTTGGCAAGGATAAGGATGGCCAGTTATCAACAAAGGATGGCTGGAGCTTACAACAAAAATGTCAGGATCAGGAAATTCCAAGTTGGTGATATGGTGTTAAGGAAAGCATTTCAGAATACCACCAATCCTGCTGATGGAAAGTTGGCACCAAAGTGGGAAGGCCCTTATTTGATCGAAGTTGAAGCAGGAAAGGGGGCATATCGATTGCTAACAATGGAAGGTGATTTGCTACCAAGAGCTTGGAATGCTGTCCACTTGAAGAAATACTTTATGTAACAAGGATCCATGATCCTTACCTGACAAGTATTCTTGAAGGATCCTTATAGGACAGAGGATCCTCATTTTGGTAATATTCTAATCTCAAACTATTTCATTCTTTAATTATCTTGTATAAGGATAAGGATCCTGCATCCTTTATCCTCCTTTCACTTGATTCTGAGTTTTGAAGGTTCAGGTATCCTTAACAAAGGGTTGAGTATCCACAGAAGTATCCAGTTGTTTGGGCTTGACCCCAGTTATTTGGGCTTGACCCCAGTTTGGGCATGTCCCCAGTTTCGCCAGTAGCGCACGATGATCCTGGTACAGTTCATGGCAATGGGACCAGTACTCGCTTTAGGGGCTGACAATTTCATTGTACTGGCTGTATTCAGGATCCTACGTATAATGGTAGACGTACCATACATCCGTTCCTAAGGTTTCTAACGTTTTCACGTTAGCTAAGGTTTTGGCATTTTCATGTCACTAAGTTTGGATAGTCGCCAGAAAGGGCCATACTCCAGTTTACACACGATCCTTGGGCTTGTCCCCAGTTATCCTTGGGCTTGTCCCCAGTTATCCTTAGGCTTGTCCCCAGTTATCCTTTGGGCTTGTCCCCAGTATATTGGGCTTGTCCCCAGAATTGTTGGGCTTGTCCCCAGTTACTAACTTTTATCTTATATTGGCTTAGTCCCAAGTTGTATCCTATTTCAGGTTTTTGAAGCTAAACGACTAAGGATCCATGATCCTTACCTTCTACTAAGGTTTGCTTTCTGGTTATCCTGATTATAAGTGTTAAGGGTTAGGATCCTAACTTGGATCCTCAGGTATGATCCTTAGTTATTTTGATTTTATTCATTATTTATCTAAATGACCCTTATCCTTTGACAACTGAACTTATGATCCTCAAACTACACTAGTTTTTAGAACATGTCGACTATAGGATATGTGATCCTTGATCATACTCTAAATTTTTTGAGAATATTTATTAAAATTTTTCTTCTCTACTTGATAAATTCAGACTAAGTATATATCACAACGATTGAAAAGTAAAGTATTCACAAGGATAACAACACAGGAAATAGCCAGAAAGTTAAGATTTTATTTATTCACAAAACATTAAACCCTTCAAGGTTGTCAAAATTGCCAACCCACGTTTCTACCAGCAAAACGTGGCCCGTCCACATGGGTTGGAAAAGGGTGTCCATTGTTAATAGGTCTAAAGAGTGCAGGAAATAAAGGACGGCAGGATAACAAGTGGTTTCATCCCCCAAACAGAGGATCCATCCACCACCCATTATCCTACCTATTGTCTAAGGATCCATGATCCATAACCCTAGAAACTATTGTTCAAATACAAACCATCATTGTTTCAAAACACCATAACCAAAAAACTACCACATCCTAAAAAAAAGGGCTCCGGCCACGTCTAGAAATATCCATCATCGCCCATTCCTGCAGCCTACACCTTCGCTGCATCACCATCACCTCCAGCTCCAGCATCGTCACCACCTGCCTGATCCTTGCCGCTCCCACTCGCCTCGATTGCCAGCACCTCGGTAGCCTCTTCTTCGTCATCCAGCTCAGCCAACCTAGCCTTCCAGCCCTCTATGTCCCTGCTGCTCTGGTCAAAGTCAGGATCCTGAGCTTCTTGGGCCATCTGCAGCTTGGTTCTGTACATGGCAATGGCAGCGGAGACTTTGGCATCATTGGTGATCTCAACCTTCTCCTGATCAGCAGTGATGTGAGCCAGGACAAGTTCCCTCTTCGCCAGATTGACATCGTTTTCAAGGGAGGCAATCTTCTTATCCTTGGCCAGCATGATCTTTTGGAGGTCCACACACTTTTGATCAACCTCTTCAATACTACCTACGTAGTCCTGGATTTCAGTAAATTTCTGCAAAAGAAAGGATACAATTCAGGATCCCTTACTCTCAGTATGGAAGGATCATGTACAAGGATCACTTTTAAGGATCAGTTGTTCTCACCTCAGCAACGTATTCCTCGAACTGATGCTGGATCAGAGGCAGACCTTCAAGGGTATCGGCGGTCTTCCTTTTCTTTCCGCCCTTCCCTTAGAAGTGGTTGCCTTGGGGACCGGGACAGATGGACTAGCAGCAAGCTTCTTCTTTGAGGATTTGACAGCATCAAGGTCAGTGACGTTGAAACGAGTAGCAGACTTCGATGATTTTCCAGCACCTACACATCCAAAACAGATAAGTATCCTTATTTCATTTTAATTCAAACATTTAGTTAAGTACAAAATGGGATACTTACTTGACATTGTAACAGAGCCTGAGGATACTTTTTGAGAATCCTGGGTATTTGCTTGAAATGTCCTTATTGCAGGATCAAGCCTCCGGAAAGCAGCAAGCCTTTCCTTCGTTGCAGGTGATGTAATAATGTGTGAAACAGTAATAGCTGCAAAAAAGAAACAAAGGGGTCAGTGATCCTCAGCGGAGACAGGGTATCCTATGATCCTTCTATAAGGATCCTCTATCCTACCATGAGTAACCCATTTTCTTGGAAGATCCTTCCCATCAGGGATGGAATCCCTTCTGACAAAGAAGAATTGCCTCTTCCAGTTGGTGTCATTCTTAGTGGTTTTGAAGATGGGGTGTTCTTCACCGGGTTTGTGTTTGAAAAGATACCGATGAGATCCATGGCTCACAAGATCGTACATCTCTGCTAACTCCGACATTCCCAGATCAATGCCTTCCTGCTCAATGATTCTTTCAAGGGTATACAAGACCCTCCACATCATTGGCATTGCTTGGATATAGGAGATGCCGGTGAGAGAGAAAAAAGATTGAGTGAAATCAGGGAAAGGATACGAGTATCCGATCATGAAAGGGATGACCGGGAAGGCTACCCAGGTTTCAGAAACATAGTCACTCAAGAGGGTGGGATCAAAAGCTTTGAAAACGGTGGTCGCCGGAAAACAATGGCGGATCATGTCTATCTGCGGATCAGTAAAACAACATCGTTCCTTCGCAGATCCTTCGATGATCCCTTGGCTCTTCAATGGACTGTCCTTTTTGTGATCCTTAGCCGGCGAAGATCTCAGCATCATTTTGGTCATGATGATGGTGAAGAAGAAGAAACAGAGTAAGAATATGAAGAGAGAAAGAAAGGAGAAGTACCTGATCGGATCTTCAAATGAGGATTTAAAGGATGAAACGCACGAATTTAAATGCCTCCTAACCCTTATCTCTAACTTCAATTTATAATGATGAATTTACAGGATAGTCACCTCACTGTCGTCATGTTGGCAACGGCTAGTCAGGATTCAACGGCTATATTTCCGTTGGTTTGTTACGGATAAGAACGAGAAAATATAACTCGTTTATTTACAATTTACTCCTTATATTTTGGGGGCAATTGTTAGGGGAGGATTTTCCAATGATCAGTGATCCTCAATTACTGTCGGGTTTAGTGATCCTTAATTCTGTTGAGTTAGTGATCCTCAGAAAGTATGGCAGGATCAGGATCATGGATCATCATAGTGATCCTTACACTAACGATTGTCTACTTTGAATATGATGTTGTTTTGCAAGAGTACGTGCTTGGACTTAGTCTTGGCGATATTCCTGGAGCATATTCCATTTTTATTCCGCACGTGCTTGACTGATATGGACGTTATGGAGGTCGTGGAAGACTTGCACGAAATGCGGATAGTTAGTTAAGTTGGATATTTTCCTAATTTAAAAGGGGATAGCAAGCTAGATTAGAACACTTGGCTATTTTTGGCTAAACACACACACTCGTAACTTCTCTCATCAACTCTCGACAGTTTGCTTGGCGATTACACACTATTTTGCACATTACACTCTAGTGATCCTTGTAACTAGCTCGCTATTGTCCAAAGTTGTAATACATTTTTTGTTTAATCTGAGTTGGTGATCGGTAGTTTCCATCACCCGAGGTTTTTTATGCCTGAGATCAACTCTTGATCAAGGGCTTTTTCCTCGTATAAATCATTGTGTCACTTGTTCATTACATTTCTGAGTGATCCTTCATATTGTTAATTGATTCAAGCATCATACCTCACAACAAAAGATTTGGTTGCATTATCTTAGCTTGATTTTTGACCAAAACACGATGATTACAGAACACAGTTGTCACAGTCCCCACCACAACACGCGGGTTGAAAGCACTAGTTACTACTGTTTTAATATGGTGATATAAACAAACTGCTATGTAATTTTTGGTTGTTCGAATGTGAATTACTGTTTAATTCTTTGTATACTTACGAACGTTTTGGTCCATGTATGTTTAGGAAAAACTTAAAAAATGTGCATGTAATTGTATGAGGGTAACCATGTATGTTTATAAAGTGACTCGTTTACCTTCTTCGTTATTTTAGCAAAATAATATAATGTTTTTTAAATTTCGAATACGACTGTAACACCCATCTTTAAATAACACGATTTTAACATTTAAAATACACATTTTAAACTAAAAATGCGACTTTACAAAAACTTTGCCATGTTAACCTTTATACTTGTTTAATATAGTGTTAAGTGTCTACATAATTCACTTTTATCAAAACAAAACAAAATTTAACGCGGAAGCTTCATTTAACGTGTGTTCGGTTCATATTCATCGCTTGATCTTCACCCATCCAAAGTTCAAACACACCTACATTGTAAATTTATCATAAACGTTAGTATATGAGACCTTAGAACCCGTCTAAACGGATCCGAAAGCTCAAAATCATCAAATAAACAAAATCAAGAATTTTGTTTAAAAGTCGACCGTAGGATATGGTTCTCAGACCGTAGCTTATGGTTCCCTTTAATACTCCAACCAGAACTTCTGAACCGTAGGCTACGGTCTAGGACCGTAGCTTACGGTCTGCCTGCAGGTTTTTGCTTGTTTTCCGTTTTTAATACGGAAACCTTCATAACTTTTTATCCGTTTGTCTGATTTGCGTGATTCTTTTTCCTACGCGTTCGTAATTTAACTCTCCATCTTACGGAGTAAAAACCCGACATCTAAATTCACAAAATTGTAGATTCCAAGCTCTTGGCTTGAAATTCAATTATGACACTTCTTGACCCGTTCGTGATTTTATCAAACGAACTTGTTTGTCGCCTTCGGTTTTTTTGTAAACATATTATTATAATTATTCCCTATTGTACAAGGTTAAAATCACGGGTTTATACGCATTCTTAACACATTTTTGCTTATACTCTTATTTTGACCCGTTAAGGGTATTTATGAACTTTTAAGCTTAAATTACGCTCGTCCCTTGTATGCATCATAATTGCACCCATCCATATTGATTAGTCTTCCACCACAACTATGATTGTGGTGGATTTAATGTAGTAGACTATTTATTCCGAGTTCTATACCTCGGATATGTCATTTTACGGAAAATACTCGTTTCAACTCATTGGAAACTAAGGTCCCATATCATTCCTTTTTATACTTATCCTAAGGATTGAATCTATCAAAATGCTTATTTCTAACAACCTTTAAAGGTCGTTTGCCCTATTTGCCCATCAAGGGCGTTTTGGTCAACTTTAACTCTTCTTTTATGACAAGGCATTCAAGAAGACACTTGACCAATATCTCGCATTTAACTATAATTTCATTTATGCGTACCTGGCTCGGGTCATAGTATTGATCTTTCTATAATACCTTTCGCTATTAAATACCAAATGATAGCGTCGCGAAACTTATATTACTTTCCTATAATCACCAAAACTCAGCAAACGATCATTAGTTATTATTGTCAAATGGCGTTATTACACCATTTGACCCGTTATGACTTATACAAAAAAAGTGTCTTTCCAAATCTTTTATTTTATCCGTCAACTCGTGTCCGGATCATTATTTAACCACTTTTACCCATTACGGTTCACCCCATAACTCATTGTTCAAAATTCCTTATTTATTTGTCATCACCCGACTAGTTTACCGTTTTTACCATTTTTACCATAATTTATGGTTTCTCACCATTCGCACTTGTTCCGGTTTGCATTATATCGTGCCTGAACACCGTATTTCAATTACTTACCATAATTCATATTCAATACTCGCAAGTCAATGTATTGTGGGGGTGTAAGCTTAACTTACCTTGCATCCAATTACGCTCTTTTTCCTCATACTCGATCCGTTTGACCCGCTTCTTTCCCAAGCCTCCACCTAGCTTGTCAAGCGTCAAACTATCATATAATATTCACAAGGTGGTTAGGTTAGTCGTTCTAGATCATAACCTTTACGCCTTATGAACCTTTATACTACTTTTCTTACCGAACTCTATCATAGGTCGGTTTGACTTTTAAAAGCCAAACCGCCTTATAGCATATGAAATTGAGCAACTAAGTTTGACAACTCATGTTGGCGTTCCGCCATTTACTCGGTAGCACTATTCTTAGGCCACCATTTTAACTAATATTTAATCCGAGTTCATGCTATTTTTAATACTAAATTAACTTAGCTCTCGATTATCAATGTCACATTATTCTTTCATTATGCAAAATCTATGGGTTTTCATCTATAAGTGAAACCCGTTTCATCATGTTATTAGGCATTTATCCGACTACCTATTCAAATCAAGTTCTATCTACTAACTAGTAGGCACCCAATTTCACATAGGCGTTTTAACGAACACCTTGCGGGCAAGATTTTTATACTTCTTTTGTCAAGTTCATTTCTAACTTTTAACCAAGTTTTAACATCAAAATCAAATCTCTATGTCTAGTGTTCATGAACTACAACTAGAACTTGTATCATAACAACCATATTCATCAATTCAACACTCTAATTTAAGTGTTCATCATATTATCATAAAACCCACTTAGCACCTATCTAATTAGTTAACCGAAACACTAATTTATGGCGCTAAATCACAAGTTTACATCTAGTGTTCGTTCCTAGACTCATAGACATCACAATTTCACTATAACATTCATATTTCATACAAGAATTTCATTCATGCATGATTATCAAATTTCATAAGTATCACCAAAATATAAATTTTGACATATCTCTTGATTCACATGATTAGGTGATCGTTATTATATGTTCAAATCCGAATTCGGGCTTCAATTAGCCTTTCAATTTGAAGGAAATAGCTGAACTAGGGTTCTTGGCTCCTTGGAGCTCCTTCTGCTCGATTCCAGAACACACACCTGGTGTGTGTGTGTTTTAATTTTATTATATAGAACTTGTTTCCTTTTTAACGATTTTGGTCCCTCAAGTTTAATTTTAATTATTAGAGACTAGAACTCCATGTTTTATTACTTATTTACACCTCACTAACTAGGTTAATTATTCCTAGTTAATTTAATGGGTTCGGGAAGTTATAACCCGTTATATTTTAAGTCCCGTTTACTCGGGCCTTTTATATACTTTGTTTTCTTAAAGTGTTTATCCTCTTTCTAAATGATATTAGGTTTATTTATTTAAATCCTAACATTTACCGGGTAAATTTTCACCACTAACTGTATTTTACCCGTCTTTTAGTATTAACGTGGTTTGGTTACCAAACCCATTTTTGGGGTGTTACAACGACGTGCTTATTTTTATCAAGGATTTTGATAAAAAATTATTTGAACGTATCAAAGATAGTATTTTTTTGTTCTTTCCTTGAAAATTAAACCAATACCAACCAATTAACATTGGTACCGGTACCATATTCATTTTCAATGCTTTTTCTTAATGTGCCAAACAACATTGTTACTGTTAGGGGAAGATTTTCCAATGATCAGTGATCCTCAATTACTGTTGGGCTTAGTGATCTTCACTTCTGATTGAATTAGTGATCCTCAGAAGTGTTACAGGATCAGGATCATGGATCATCTTAAGGATCCTTATACTAACGATTGTCTACTTTGAAAATGATATTGTTTTGCAGGAGTACGAGCTTGGACTTGGTCTTGGCGATATTCCTGGAGCATATTCCATCTTTATTCCGCACGTGCATGGCTAAAATGGACGTTATGGAGGTCGTGGGGGTCTAGCACCAAATGCGGAATGTTTGTTAGCTTAGATATTTTCCATTTTTAAAGGGGATAGCGAGCTAAATAGAAACACTTGGCTATTTTTGGCTTAACACACACACTTACAACCGCTCTCACCAGCTCTTGACAATTCACTTGGCGATTACACTCTTTTTTGCACGTTACACCATAGTGATCCTTGTAATTAGCTCGCTATCATCCGAAGTTGTAATACATTTCTTGTTTAATTTGAGTTGGTGATCGGTAGTTTCCATCACCCGAGGTTTTTTATGCCGGAGATCATTCATTGATCAAGGGCTTTTTCCTCGTATAAATCTTTGTGTCACTTATTCATTTCATTTCTGAGTGATCCTTAGTATTGTTCATATATTCAAGCATCATACCTCACAACAGAAAGTTTGGTTGCATTATCATTGCTTGATTTTTGACCAAAATAGTTTGGCGCCCACCGTGGGGCAATTGGTGCTTCATTCCTAAGAAGATTCATATTTTTGTGGTTATTTCGGTTCAATACAAGCAAGCAGATGGCCTCCTCAGCGAAGAATACTTCAAGTTTGATGCCGTCATTCAGTTCTTCACAAGGCGTCCCTCCTTTGCCTCCACCACCTTCTGGATCCCAGAAGAATGCTGATAACGCTGCGAAGAGACAAACCCCCATTTTTCCAAAACCACCAACTTCTTCTGTCTCCACTAATCCTACTAATAGTGATCTCTTTACTTTTATTTTGCAGATGAGGTATCGAATGCAAGAGCAGGATAAAACCAATGAACTGATCCTCAGGGAGATAGGTGATATCAAGAAACAGAAGAAATCGGCGAAGGATCATTCCCCATTGATACCCAGATCGCTGAATTTCGACACTCTAGTCATAACTTCCCAGCATTCAGCAGCTCCGGATGTGCAATACTTGAGTGAATTTCCAGGAAGGCGTTATGGAACAACAACAATGACTCAGGCTCTAGGATCTTACTTTCAACCTTCGGGAGCCTCTGTTCAGCATCAGGGATCCTTTGTCAGCTCAGGAGGATATTTGGGAATGCACTCGGCACAAGGATCCTCCCAGGTCCAAGGATCCTCCTAGGTCCAAGGATCCTCCCAGGTCCAAGGATCTTCCCAGGTCCAAGGATCCTTCCCGGTCCAAGGATCCTCCCAGTTCCAAGGATCTTCCCAGGTCCAAGGATCCTTCCCGGTCCAAGGATCCTCCCAGGTCCAAGGATCCTCTCTGGTTCCAGGATCCTTCCAGATTCAAGGATCCTCTCAGCCTCAAGGATCCAACACCTTTCGGGATCAAGGATCCTTAAGGAGTATGCAGCCTCCAGGTTCGGATGTTCATCAAGGAGACTTCATACCAATGTAGACCGTTGCTTCATCTGGTCCTTCGATCATACCAGAATCCCGTCAACATGGATTCACATCTGGAATTCCAAACGTGAATCCTCTGGGAGGTAACACTTTCAATAATTCTTATAACACTAACCTTGGCTCCATGCAGGATACAGGTATCAATCAAGCTATGGCTAGGGAACTACAGAAGCTTAAGGATATGATATCCAGTGTTCCAGAAGTGGTCAAACCCATTCCTGAAATCGCAGATGGTAGTCACAGGATATCTCGCTTCGCACCACCCTTATGTGATGGTGAGATACCCAAAAGATTCCAGATACCATCTATGAAGCTATATGATGGTTCAACGGATCCAGAGGAACATGTAGCTCAGTACAGGGAGAGGATGGAGATCAATCCAATTCCTGAGAGGTTAAAAGAAGCATGTCTATGCAAGGGATTTGGATCCACACTTACAGGATCCGCTCTTAAATGGCTGCTAAGTCTTCCCCCTTACTCTATTACTTCATTTGCTAATCTAGTTAATTTGTTTAATAGTCAATTCTCTTGTAGTAGAAAGTTTGAACGATTAACTAGTGATCTATATAGGGTAACACAAGGACAAAATGAATCACTTAGAGATGATATCACTAAGTTTAGTAAAGAATCCTTAGATATTCCCAACTTGGATATTGCTACGGCTGTAGAAGCCTTTAAAATGTGATTGCTTAGGGATTCATTGTTCTATGATGATCTTGTGATGACCCCATGCAGGAATCTAGATGAAGTAAGAACCAGGGCCCTTAGGTTCATCCGCCTAGAGGATGACAAAAGGATCCAGGAGAGAATGACAGGATCCTCAAAGCAGGATAAGCAAGGATCCTACTTCAAGAACAACAAGTTCAAGTCCTACAACAAGTCTGATAACCAGAACGTGCATGCAGTGGAACAAGAAGAGGATGATGAGGATTATCCTCCTATTTCTGAATACTGTTTTTCTGTTGATAACAATGAACTAATCCTTGCAATGCAGAATCTAGGTGAGAAAGCTAGGTGGCCAAGGAAAAGTGATAAACCAGCTGCTACAAAGGATAAGTCCAAGTGGTGTGCATATCATGAGGATTTCGGGCATCTCACTGAAGAGTGTATTGCACTAAGAAAGGAAATTGGTTACTTGTTAAGCAAGGGGCATTTGAAAGAGCTTCTGGGACGAAAGAAGTCAAGGATCCAGGATCCTGAAAGGATCCCGGAAAAGGCTCCTGCTCCTCCAGCAGATGCACAAGTTATAAACTTCATATCCGGTGGATCAGACATTTGTGGTACTTCCTTTTCAGCAGCCAAGAGACATGCTAAGGAAACCAAGATGGATAATGGGGACAGACCCATCCTAACATCCACTGTCGCTAAGGATAAGATCATAATTTTCGATGAGGATGATCGTCTTGATGTTCAGGATCCTCATCATGATGGTCTTGTAATTACATTGTTTGTTTCTAACCACTTTGTTCGCAGGATCCTAATCGATGGAGGAAGCTCTGTGAATATCATTCAGCTTGATGTCCTCAAGAAAATGAACATCCCGGAGTCTGATATTGTCCCAAGAACTTCAGTGCTTGTGGGATTCAGTGGGGAAACCAAAAACACATTGGGGGACATCAAACTCCCTATTTATATTGAAGGACTCCATTCTTATCAGAAATTTTGTGTTATAGATTACTTATCTTGTTGTAATGTTATCCTTGGCAGGCCATAGATACATGATATGAAGGCAATCCCATCCACCTATCATCAATGTGTAAAGCTTCCAAGTCCATGGGGAGTGGTGAAAATTGAGAGTGATCAACAAGAGGCTAAGAATTGTTATACATCATCAATGAAGCCAGCCTCAAGACCAAGGGAGCAATAGCAATTAAAGTATCCTTCAAGAGATGTCTTGGAGGCAAGAGAGCAGGATGTTAAAGAAATCCTTATGGATCCTCAAGATCCTGAATCCAAGATCTTCATAGGATCAGGGATCCTTAGCAACATCGAACAGGATCTCTTAAAAGAAGAAAGACTACCTTTGCCTGGAAGCATGAAGATATGACAGGTATATCTAAAGATATAATTACTCATAAGCTTGGCATTGACAGGTCATTCAAGCCTATACATCAAAAGAGGAGGAAGTTTGCACCTGAAAGGAATGCTATTATCCAGGAAGAGGTAGATAAACTACTCCGGGCATGTATGATAAGAGAGGTTAAGTATCCAAGATGGTTAGCCAATGTGGTTGTTGTTCAAAAGAAAAACGGAAAGTGGAGGGTATGTGTCGATTTTACTGATCTAAACAAGGCATGTCCCAAGGAACCTTTCCCATTACCCCACATTGACTCCATGGTGGATGCTACTGCGGGTCATGAGTTGTTGACTTTTATGGATGCTTCATCTGGATTTCAACAAATTCAGATGGAACCATCTGATCAAGAGGATACAGCCTTTATGACCCCAACTGGTATATATTGTTATATTGCTATGCCATTTGGACTAAGGAATGCAGGTGCTACTTATCAAAGGCTAGTCAATATGATGTTCAAGGAACAAATTGGACACACTATGGAAGTCTATATTGATGACATGGTGGTTAAGTCCAAGAATGTTGAGGATCACCTTAAAGACTTGGAGGAAGCATTCAATATCCTTGATAAATATAATATGAAACTAAATCCTTCCAAGTGTCATTTTGGTGTAAAAGCAGGTAAATTCTTAGGCTATATGGTGACAAAGAGGGGCATTGAAGCAAGTCCAGAGCAGATTAAGGCTATTGTGAATATCAAGTCTCCTGCCAATGCCAAGGATGTGCAAAGATTGACAGGCAGGATGGCAGCCTTGAACAGATTCATATCAAAATCCTCAGAAAAGTGCAAGGAATTCTATGACATCCTGAGGAAGAACAAGAAATTTGAATGGACGGAGAAGCATAAAAGTGCCCTCAAGGCTCTTAAAGATTACCTATCCTCAGCCCCTGCCTTGATGAAACCAGAAAAGGGGGATGTATTATCCTTATACTTAGCAGTATCCTCAAAAGCAGTAAGTGCGGTCCTTGTTAAGGATCACCAAGGTACACAACATCCTGTCTATTATGTGAGAAAGAGTTTACTTGATGCTGAATCCAGGTATTCACACTTAGAAAAACTTATTCTTGCATTAATTATGGCATCTACTAAATTAAGACATTATTTCGAGACTCATGCCATTATTGTTAAGACTAATTTTCCAATTAAGAATGTTCTCAGGAAACCTGAAATGTCAGGAAGGATGGCTAAGTGGGCAGTGAAGCTTAGTGCTTATGATATAAGATATGAGCCTAGAACTGCCATTAAATCCCAGGCCTTAGCTGACTTTGTGGCAGATTTCAGTAGTGACTTGCAAAAGGAAGCTGAGTTAGAAGTCCAACAGCTTGAAGAAACTAAGGATCCTTTGATACTATTCACTGATGGAGCCTCTAATGTCAAAGGAACAGGACTTGGAATACTACTAAAATCGCCACAGGGGGACATAATACCCCACTCCATAGCTTGTGAATTTCAAACTACTAATAATGAGGCTGAATATGAAGCCTTAATAGCTGGTTTGAAAATTGCCAAGCATATGAGGATAAGGTATCTTGAGGTACATGTGGATTCTTTGTTAATCACTAATCACTTTAATGGATCCTATGCTGTAAAAGGTGAAAAGCTAATCAAATATTTAGAGATAGTCAAAGAATTGGCACTCTCTTTTGTTTCCTTTAGTTTGACACAGGTACCAAGGGAAGAGAATGCAGAGGCTGATGCATTGGCCAATCTTGGATCATCCTTGAAGATCCCGGAGGATATCAAGATCCCTATTATCCATATCCTGACCCCTGCTATCGAGGATCATGTAGCTATGGATATAGGAGAGGATTCTGCAATCATCCCTGGTGATGATACTCAATCTCATTCAGGATCATGGATCCTTCCAATTATGAGATACATTCAACATGGAGAGATTCCTGCAGGAGAAAACCCCAGGGCTTTCAAAATCAAGGTATCTCAATTTACAATATTGAATAACATGTTATATAAACGATCTCTTGCAGGACCATATCTGAGATGCATTGAGGATCCTGAAATCCAAGAAGTCCTAAAGGATTTTCATGAAGGAGATTGTGGAAACCACACTGGGGGCAGAGCATTATTCTCAAGGATCCTGAGGACATGATACTATTGGCCTACTATGAAGAAGGATGTTGTGGAATATGCCAAGAAGTGTGATCCTTGTCAGAGGCACAGTAATATCCTTCACCAACCTGCAGAACTTTTACATCCTATATCTTCCTCTTGGCCATTTATGAGGTGGGGAATGGATATAGTTAGAAAGCTTCCTAAGGCACCTGGTGGAAAAGTATTCATGCTTGCTATGACCGATTACTTCCCTAAGTGGATAGAGGCTGAAGCCTTTGCTCAAGTCAGAGAAAAGGAAGTTATATCCTTTATTAAAAGAAACATTATTACTAGATTTGGTATCCCTTCTGAAATTATTTGTGATAATGGATCCCAATTTATTGGGAGTAGAACTACTAACTTTTGTGACAGCTGGGGATTAAGATGATAACATCAACACCAGTCCACCCACAAGCTAATGGTCAAGCAGAATCATCCAATAAGATCATCATCAACAATTTGAAGAAAAAGCTTGGATCCAAGAAAGGAAAGTGGGCAGAAGAACTACCTTATGTACTATGGGCTGATAGGACAACTCCCAAGAATGCCACTGGCCAAACTCCATTTTCCTTGGTATTTGGGGTAGAATCAGTGATCCCTACAGAGATGGTGGTTTCTACTGCAAGAACAAGTATCCGTGATCCTGAAGAAAATGCTGAAAACTTGGTTCAAGACCTGGATACTATAGAAGAACTCAGGGATTTGGCAAGGATAAGGATGGCCAGTTATCAACAAAGGATGGCTGGAGCTTACAATAAAAGTGTCAGGATCAGGAAATTCCAAGTTGGTGATATGGTGTTAAGGAAAGCATTTCAGAATACCACCAATCCTGCTGATGGAAAGTTAGCACCAAAGTGGGAAGGCCCCTATTTGATTGAAGCTGAAGCAGGAAAGGGGGCATATCGATTGCTAACAAGGGAAGGTGATTTGCTACCAAGAGCTTGGAATGCTGTCCACTTGAAGAAATATTTCATGTAACCAGGATTCATGATCCTTACCTGACAAGTATCCTTACAAGGCAGAGGAACCTCATTTTGGTAATATTCTAATCTCAAACTATTTCATTTCTTTTAATTATCTTATATAAGGATAAGGATCCTGTATCCTTTATCCTCCTTTCACTTGATTCTGAGTTTTGAAGGTTCAGGTATCCTTAACTAAGGATTGAGTATCCACAGAAGTATCCAGCTATTTGGGCTTGACTCCAGTTATTTGGGCTTGACCCCAGTTATTTGGGCTTGACCCCAGTTATTTGGGCTTGACCCCAGTTTGGGCCTGTCCCCAGTTTCGCCAGTAGCGCACGATGATCCTGGTATAGTTCATGGCAATGGGACCAGTACTCGCTTTAGGGGCTGACAATTTCATTGTACTGGCTATATTCAGGATCCTACGTATAATGGTAGACGTACCATACATCCGTTCCTAAGGTTTCTAACGTTTTCACGTTAGCTAAGGTTTTGGCATTTTCATGTCACTAAGTTTGGATAGTCGCCAGTGAGGGCCATACTCCAGTTTACACACGATCCTTTGGGCTTGTCCCCAGTTATCCTTTGGGCTTGTCCCCAGTTATCCTTTGGGCTTGTCCCCAGTATATTGGGCTTATCCCCAGAATTGTTGGGCTTGTCCCCAGCTACTAACTTTTATTTTATATTGGCTTAGTCCCAAGTTGTATCCTATTTCAGGTTTTTGGAGATAAATGACCAAGGATCCTTGATTCTTGCCCTATATTAAGGTTTATCTTTTGGTTATCCTGATTAAACGTGTTAAAGGTCAGGATCCTAACTTGGATTCTCAGGTGTGATCCTTAACTATTTTGATTTTATTCATTATTCATTTGAATTACCCTTATCCTTTGACAACTGAACTTATGATCCTTAAAATATGCTACTTTTCAGAACTTACCAACTAAAGGATTTATGATCCTTGATTATATTCTAAACCTTTTGAAAATATTTAAACAAAATGTATATCACAACAATTGAAAAGTAAAGTCTTTACAAGGATAACAACACGGAAGATAGCCAAAAAGTTAAAGTTATTTTATTCACAAAACATTAAACCCCTTTGAGGTTGTCAAAATTGCCAACCCACGTTTCTACCAGCAAAACGTGGCCTGTCCACATGGGTTGGCAAAGGGTGTCCATTGTTTACTGGTCTTTGTAGTGCAGGAAATAAAAGACGGAAGGATAACGAGTGGCTTCATCCCCCAAACAGAGGATCCATCCACCACCCATTATCCTGCCTATTGTTCAAGGATCCACGATCCTTTACCCTAAAAACTATTGTTCAAAGTACAACCCAACATTGTTTCAAAACATCATAACCAAAAAACCACTACCAAATCCTAAAAACTGGGCTCCGGCTAAGTCTAGAAATGTCCTTCATCGCCCATTCATGCAGCTTACACCTTCGCTGCATCACCTTCACCAGCTCCACCTGCTTCTCCACCCTGATCCTTGCCACTGACGCCAGCCTCAAGTGCTAGAACCTCTTCAGCCTCCTCTTCATCCTCCAACTCAGCTAGCCTAGCCCTCCAGAGCTCCATGTTCCAGTTGCTCCTATCAAAGTTAGGATCCTGAGCTTCTTGGGCCATCTGCAACTTGGTCTTGTACATGGCAATGGCAGCGGAGACTTTAGCATCCTCCGTGATCTCGTGCTTCTCATAGTCAGCATTGATCTGGGCTGCAACCATCTGAGCTTTGACATCATTGAGGTCCTTTTCGAGGGAAGCAATCTTGTGATCCTTGAGTGCCGCCACTTTTTGGATATCAGAGTATTTCTCCTTAAGCTCTTCGACGTTCCCAACATAGTCCTCGATCTCAGCAAATTTCTGCAGAGAAAACAATGTAAAATTTAGGATCACATGATCCTCAAGTGGGTAGGATAACTAAGCTAAGTAAGTGATCCTTACATCGTTAAAGTACTCGAGGAACTGATGGCGGAGCAGAGGCAGGCCTTGTAGGTTGTCAGCTTCAGAGGTCTTCCTTTTCTTCCCACCTCTTCCTTTAGAAGTGGTGGCCTTAGGGATCGTCACAGTTGGACTGGCAGCAAGCTTCTTCTTTGAGGATCGGACAGTGTCAAGCTCAGTGACACTGAATTTGGAGGCGGATTTTGATGACTTTCCAACACCTACACATCCAAAACAGATAAGTATCCTTATCCTATTCCTATTTGACTATTTATTTAAACATTTAATTATGCAAAAAACAGGATACTTACTTGACATAGTGACAGAACCTGAGGATACTTCTTGAGAATCCTGGGTGTTTGCTTTAAATGACCTTGTTGCAGGATCAAGTTTTCTGAAAGCAGCAAGTCTCTCCTTGGTGGCAGGTGATGGTATAATGTGTGAAACAGAGATAGCTGTACAAAAGAACCAAAAGCATGTTAGTAATCCTCATCAGAAACAAGCTTACTCAGTGATCCTTCTAAGGATCCTCTATCCTACCATGGGTGGTCCATTTTCTAGGTAGATCCTTTCCATCAGGGATAGAATCCCTTCTGACAAAGAAGAATCGTCGTTTCCAGTTGGTGTCATTCTTAGTGGCTTTGAAGATGGGGTGTTCTTCACCAGGTTTGTGCTTGAGTAAATACCGGTGGGATCCATGGCTAACGAGGTCATACATCTCTGCAAGCTCAGACATTCCCAGGTCTATGCCTTCTTGCTCAATGATCCTTTCGAGGGTATATAAGACCCTCCAGATCATTGGCATAGCCTGAATGTAGGAGATGCCGGTGAGGGAGAAAAAAGACTGGGTGAATTCAGGGAAAGGATACTAGTATCCTATTGTGAATGGTGTGACCGGGAAAGCTACCCATGTTTCAGAGATATAATCACTTAGAACGGTGGGATCAAATGGTTTGAAGTCGGTGTTTTCCGGAAAACAATGGCGGATTCTGTCTATTTGTGGATCAGTGAAGCAGCATCTTTCTTTCGCTGAATCTTTGATGATCCCCTGGCTCTTAAGAGGATTGTCTTTTGCGTGATCCTTAGCCGGAGAGGATCTCAGCATCATCTTGGTCATGATGGTAGAGAAGAAGATGAACAGAGAAAGGAAATGTAAAGGGAGAAGAGGAAGAGAGATACCTGCTTGATCTGCGGATGTGGATTTAAAGGGAGTTTCTCTTGAATTTAAATGCGAATTGATCTCTATCCCTAACTTCAATTTATAATGATGGTCTTGCAGGATAGTCACTTCAGTGACGTCAGGATTGTAACGGCTAGTCCGATTACAACGGCTAGTTATCTGCTAATTCGTTACGGATAAGGATCAGAAAAATATAACTCGTTTATTTGCTAATTACTCCTTATATTTTGGGGGCAATTGTTAGGGGAAGATTTTCCAATGATCAGTGATCCTCAATTACTATTGGGCTTAGTGATCCTCACTTCTGATTGAATTAGTGATCCTCAGAAGTGTTACAGGATCAGGATCATGGATCATCTTAAGGATCCTTATACTAACGATTGTCTACTTTGAAAATGATATTGTTTTGCAGGAGTACGAGCTTGGACTTGGTATTGGCGATATTCCTGGAGCATATTCCATCTTTATTCCGCACGTGCATGGCTGAAATGGACGTTATGGAGGTCGTGGGGGTCTAGCACCAAATGTGGAATGTTTGTTAGCTTAGATATTTTCCATTTTTAAAGGGGATAGCGAGCTAAATAGAAACACTTGGCTATTTTTGGCTTAACACACACACTTACAACCGCTCTCACCAGCTCTTGACAATTCACTTGGCGATTACACTTTTTTTTGCACGTTACACCATAGTGATCCTTGTAATTAGCTCGCTATCATCCGAAGTTGTAATACATTTCTTGTTTAATTTGAGTTGGTGATCGGTAGTTTCCATCACCCGAGGTTTTTTATGCCGGAGATCATTAATTGATCAAGGGCTTTTTCCTCGTATAAATCTTTGTGTCACTTATTCATTTCATTTCTGAGTGATCCTTAGTATTGTTCATATATTCAAGCATCATACCTCACAACAGAAAGTTTGGTTGCATTATCATTGCTTGATTTTTGACCAAAACAGTTACGATAACGATACTGTAACTAGTCGAATTGATATCGGCCAAACAACATTGTTATCGATAGTTGTACAGTAACGGACCAAATCAACGCAGCAAAACACGAAAATTCCACTAGTTGGAACAACAAAGCCAAAGAACCTTTATTAATTTAACCACTTGACAGACACAAGTGTAGCCACATGGCCCCTCACACGCAAATAGGAAAAAAGAAATAACTTTTACAAGATAAATATATTAGTTTCTTGAGACTTCAAACACCCTCTTGGACTATCATGGTTGAAACTTCTTTTTGAGGACATTTTTATAACTTTTGGTGGGTCTGGATGAACGTTACACTAAACTTTTTTTAAAATCAACTTATTCACTTGTAACAGTGTTCAATTTCATCAGCGGCAGTCATACGGTGGCCAACGTTACACGATCAGCATTCGATGCTTGTAACGCCGGAAATCCTCTTTCCATTCAAACCAACGGTCCTGCGAGTTTCACCATCGACACCATCGGCCCACACTATTTTATTTGCACGATCCTTAACCATTGTTCACTCAACCAAAAACTATAACCGCCGAAGCAAACACCAACAACTCCCCTTCTCCCACGTCTCCTCCTGGCGCACCATCCCCTTCCTCACCACCAATGAAGAGCGGTGTTGGTGCAGCGGTCATGGGTGCTAGAGCCATATATCTCATGTTCATGTTTATAGGCTTGTTGGTGCGTTTCAACTAGTTCTGGTTTTGATACACATTTTTGTGTTCTTCATTTCATCATGTGTTCTTAAGACTATGTTTCTTTGTTTTTGTATGATTACTTATTTAATAAGATGCATGGAGTTTTGTTTATATATTCGCATCATCGTTTAAAAATATTAATTTGTCATTGTTATAAATTGAATCTTGATTTTTAATGGTGTTAGAATTTATAATACGTGTTGTCCTGTTTTGTATCGTTTGTTTCACTTGCATTACAACTTACAAGATTCAACCATAGATCGCCGTCGTGGTCATCATCATCATCAACATCATCATCATCATCATCATCATCATCATCATCATTATTATTATTATTATGAGGTAGGAAACGAAACCAGGTTGTGCTGAATATTGCTGAAGGAGCCAAAGAGGAGTTACCTAAGATAACTTAGGTTTGGTCCGAAAGAGCCTAGTAAAAAGACTCTTGGTCTAACCCGACGATATCTTGGTCAAAACGGGAAAGAGGTACGGAAGCATGTTGGACCCTTTTTCTTTTTAATTTTGAAATATCACTAAATAATTGTTACTCCTAGTTTTTGTAAGGAAATATTTTACAAACAAAAGTAAATCTTAATTAAATTTTATGATCTTCTTTGATGTAATATAAATTTTGATCTCAAATTAAGGTGTACTATGTCTTTTGGTTTTTCTAAGATATAAATTAAATATACAATATGTGGATAATAAAAATAACAACTATAGGTACTTTTGATATGTTTTTAAACTATTTTGATAATTGCTTACATGAAGTAATGATTTTGAACCGACAAAATATTTCGGCTACTACCACCCTAAATGGATTTTTATTATTATTATTATTATTATTATTATTATTATTATTATTATTATTATTATTATTATTATTATTATTATTATTTAGGCCACGTGGCATCATGATATTGCATCACAGATTTCATTTTGGCGCACTATGATTTGGGATTTTTTTTAACGAATATCCATTTGCTGATCGGACAAATGAGCGTGTGCTAGGCAACCGCCTGACACGAATAAAAATTACACCGAGTCAACAAATTAAAAAAAAAATACTACCATTGTTTTGTAAAAGAAACACTAAAACGATGGCATGACATTGAAACGTAAATAAACCCTTAAAATAAACCCAAAAAAAAAGAGACTTTATTAAATCTTAAGGATTGTATAGTAAGTTTTAAAGTTTAAGGGTTGTAACGTAAATTATTAAAGTCCAGGGTTCTATTTAGACACTTCTAATTTGCAAAAAAAAAATAAATAAATAAATAAATAATAATAATAATAATAATAATAATAATAATAAATTAAATCAACATGCTTTAGCCAGGAGTCAAACCTGTGTTTCGATGTCCAACATCAAATATCTTTTCCACCACACCACTTACATTATTGTGTTACAGTTTCTTTCCGCGTATATATTTATTGATGCTGCATTCGAAAAAAAAAATTACCTTAGTGGATGTAATGTGGCATCCACCGATTGGGCGCCGCCCTTCTTCACCAATTACAAGCAGCCTGCCGGTCTTCTCTACCAATCATAAAAATATACTATTCCCTCTCATCGTTATTGTCTTTATAGATAAATTCATGAATTTAGTTTGCCATCCCAAAAAAAGTAACCCTTAAATAATATATAGAATTGATTCGCCTGTGTTGCGGGGTAGGTTTTTTAACGTAATTTGAGCATAGTGAAGTATTTTTTTTGTAACTGCTTATCGATCAAACGTATACCAATTGAAAACGTTCATAAAAATAAACACAAAACATATTATATTGGACATGACTCATTTTCAAAATAAATTACGTCAAAATGTAAACCAACTTGAATTTATAGCGAAACGTACATAAAAACACATAGAACTCTAGGGGGTTAGGTGCTGGAACTAGGGCTGGCATAACGGGTCAACCCGATCTGTTAAGACACGAACCCGAAACACGTAAACACGAACACGACACGACACGAAACGAAATCTTATCGTGTTAGATTTTTGAAACACGAACACGAATCTGTTAATAAAAAGGTTACAAGAAATGACCTGCTAAGACATGAAAAAATTACCAACGTATCATACAACATGTTTAAGACACAAGCACGACCTGTTAAGATACGAACACGACCTGTTTAAGACACGAACACGACCAATTGGGGAAGCTGTGAACCGAATTAGGAATGGTGGTGTTTGTGAGAGAGATTTTAAAATTAGGGTTTGGATTGTGGAAAAAGAACCGCGTATGTTTGTGAATAATTCATCCCAAGTCCCACGACTGATGACCTCATGTCCACACCCACGTATAATATTTTTTATTTTTTTAATTATTAACATGTACTTAACGGGACTTAACAGGTTAACGAGTTTTAACCTGTTTAGACACGAAACCTGTTAAGGTCTTATCGTGTCGACCTGTTTAGACACAAAACCTGTTAAGGTCAAACAAGAAACATGATAACCTCGTGTAGGTTCGTGTCGTGTTATTGTGTTCGTGTCAGAATTGCCAGCCCTAGCTGGAACTGTAGTGAAAAGGGGCATATTAAAACGAGTGTCTTGGTCCTTAGAAAGAGGATGGTAAACAACATGTAAACAATGTTTTGTCAGATGGAGAATCTGATGGTGACTTATTGGTTTGCTATGAAGAGTCTACAGGCTCTTGGGCTATGGATTCTGGTTCTTTGTTTCATACCTTGTACAGCGGGGAGACGATGGTGAATCTGAAAGCTGGAGACTTTGGAAAGGTACAATTAGCTAACAATCATGTTCTTAATGTTACATATATGGGAGTTGTCAATTTGAAGACTCCATTGGGCACTACTTTGAAGTTACAAAATGTCAGGGTAATTCCAGGTTTAACGAAGAAACTTATTTCAGTTAGTCAACTGGATAAACATGGAGTAGATGTTAAGTTTGGTGGTGGAAAGTGGAAGGTGATTGATGGAAATCTTGTTGTTCTCTATGGAAGGAGACGCGAATCGTTGTATTTGGTTGAGATACCTTCTGAGGGAGTAGCCGTCCTTGTCAAGTATAAAGTCTAGTTCACTGAATCTAGTAAGCGGAAGAGGGTTTAATTTGCAAACATGAACCCTGGTGCTACTGGGATGTCATTTAAATGTGGTCGGGGGTCTAAGCCAGTCTGAGGATTTGGTGATAGTGGGAGCAGGAGTCGTGTTCCGGGTACAATCCCAAAGAGTCGTTTGGTTTTGAAGACGAAGGTTCTGACTGAAGAAAATTGCTCTCTAGGAAATAATTTGCATAATGTGGAGTGTGGTATTAATTCACGGTGTATTTTTGGAGCTGGACAATCGTGCAAGCCAGTTTAGACAGGGAATTGGTTAGTGGTGATTTTAATCACGACTAGGTCTAGTGAGACTATTGGGTTGGAGCTCAAGGGAACTTCAACTAGTCTCTTACGTACTTGTTGAGAGGGGTGGTTGCAACTAGGTGGATATGAGTACTGGAGTCTTTGCTTGTTCTTGGGAACTAGAGGCTTTGAGGACTGGAGTCTTAGCTTGTTCTTGGAACTGAAGGCTTGGAAGACTTGAATGTAAAGATGATTGAAGTTACTGGTGATCAGTTTATTTGGATGGACTTTGTGGCCTCCGAGTGAGAGATTGTTGGGTTCGTAAACTTTGGCAACCGACCCTAATTATGTTATTAGGCCCACTTAGTTAAACCGTTGATTACGTAGTTAACCTTAATCTTGTTCTGTAAATACACATGATGTAATCTCGTGTAAATAGTTGTGAGCATCTGATAAAAGCGAAACCTTAGTTGCAACCCGTGGACATATGTTATTTTGACGGAACCACGTGAATTCTCGTGTTTTTTTCTACTAGTGTATATGTGTTTTGTTTCGCTTCCGCTTAATCCTACTCTGATCTAATACTACACTGGCAAGAGGCCTTTGTTTAGTTGAATGAATGTTCCCTTTTATGCTAAACAAAAAGTTAGTGGTGGCGGATGATAATGATAACTAGTTTTTTTATATCGCGTGTTGCGGCGAAACCGAGCAAATGATAATGTAAAACAAACGTGATTTGAAAATAAAGCATGTTGTTTAGAAAGTCAAATCATTAGAACGAATTAGTTTATCATCGTACCGTTTTATGATACTAAATAAATACTTTATTTTGAGTATAACCTCGTTTTAACAAAACCTATAACGGAATGTCAGAGAAAGAAATCAAGCACAACTACGTACTTAAGTTTTTAGCAAAAAGTTATAAACGTAACTTATTAAAGAAGTATCAAATTAATCGATAAATTAATATATGTTAAAAAAAGAAAAAATCAATTATTAAAAAAGGTGAAAGAAATAGATTTAAAAAAATATGTTACTAAAAGTAAATATAATAATAAACTATTATAATATATTAAATAATAAAATAATAAAAAACTATATATTATTATAAAAATAAAGTTACTATTCGTCGTCCCTGGAAATCAATATATACTAGTGTGATATCCCCCGCGTTACGCGGCGGAAATTTGGCCGGTATCGGTTCGGCTCGTTACGATAGCAACACTTGCTACAACAACCTAAAAGAACAAAAAACCATAAAAACAAAGTCGTGTTTTACATTAATCGAATACAATAAAGCGAACACCGCACTAAATTCGATAATAGGTATACGGTACTGATGTTTGGTCGCTAGGGTACCAGCATGGTACCAGAAAAACACTCTACGTTAACTTCATTGTTCATTAGTAAGATTAACAAATATACGTTATCGAAGAAAATCAATTTAAATAAATCAAATTAAATGATAGTTAAATTGGTGAAAAGCATATAAATATATCATATATAGTTTAATCATATATATTAAATTGTTAGATCATTATTATGTTAAATTATTACATTAATATTAAACTTATCAAATAATGGGATTTTCCCGTGCTACGCGACGGGAATTTGGTTGGTGTATACATCGTTTGTTACGATGCATGCCCTCAAAAAATATTGACACGTAGTTGACACCGATCGAAAACAATGAAAAGAATACCGGTACAAATATTGTTCGGTCGAAACTGGCTCAATTTAGTCAAAGTACCGACACTCATATAACTTATTGTACCAAAGATAGACCCTATTTTGAATGCAACTTTGTTGTCAACAAAATTTATGTTGGCACATCTAAAAAATTAGGCATGTATGTATATTGAGCTTTTAAATAAAAGTTAACGAACACGAGTTATTCGGTTTTAAAATTATATTGTAATCATAATAAACATTTTTAATATATTTTATATTTGCATGAATTTGGTTGGTGCGTAAATCGTTTGTTACAATACGCGCTCAAACGACATTGACCGGTAATTTACACCGATCAAAAACAATGAAAAGAACACCAATACAAATATTGTTCGGTTGAAACTGGCTCGATTTCGTCAAAGTACCGACACTCGTATAGCTTACTGTACCAAAGATATGCTCTACTTTGTTGTCAACAAAAATTATGTCTGTACGTCTAAATAATCAACCATGTACATATATTGAGCTTTAAAAGAAAAAGTTAACGAACGCGAGTACTTCGAATTTTATATTATATAGTAATCATATTTAAATCTTTTTAATATATTTCATATTCTTCTTGATTATCATTTAAATATACTGCTTAGCACGTAAATTAGATAGGCAAAAGAAAATTATTGACATAAATTTTCTAATATATCAATATTTTTTTGCCACTCAATCAATTAAGTCATCAAAATAATAAAAAAAAACAAACAAAAAACATTTAACACCAATTAAAATATTAGAAACAACAAATTAAAAACAAAACCGTCAGACCCGGCCTTATAGCTCAGCGGTCATGGGAAGTGATGGAAGACCGCTGGTCGGAACGTCACCGGTTCGATTCCTGATCTTGACCGGGTTTTACCGGTCCTGCACTGTTGTGCCTTCGGGTTTTCCCCGGAACTGGTGGCTTGGTGGGCTAGGAGCTTCGTGCGTGCGGAATAGAGGCCGCCACAGGTAACCTTTCAGTCATTGGGTACCACGTACGAAGTACCCGGCGTTTATTATGTTGGCCGTTCAAAAAAAAAAAAAAAAACAAAACCATCAAACATTAAAATATTCAACACTAATTCACCAATAATACTTATCAATTACTGTTTATGCCAAGTTTGAAATAATATGTATAACTAGAGTATTTCTCCGCGCGTTGCGGCGGTACGTACCGTGAGCATTCGGTGGGTATTGGTTCGATTCGTTAAAGTACCTGTATGATGCATGCACTCGGTATAGAAATCAGCGCGTGTTTTACATCGATCAAAAACAATAAAAACAAACACCAGTACCGACACCAAGGATCGAACGATATCGATTGGTTTAAATCATGACGGTACGGTACTGTTACTGCTATTCATTTATTGGTGCAAAAAGAGTTGTATAAATGAAATATTATCGAAATCGAAAACTATAAAATGAATCCTGGTATCGTCGTACCGATACCGATGTTGTTCACTACAACACGATAGCAGTATTATTGTAGTTACGTTATTAATTTGATGAATTGAGTGACATTGAGTAATATCAAACAATATCTATAATCACATAATAACATTGAGTATTATCTTTTTTCTCATGTCATATAATGATTAAAAACAATTATGAACTTTATATTGTGAAATGAAATTAATATTAAATATTAATATTAATATAATTATAAAATACAATTACTATTCATGAGCAGTTTGAATTAATATATATAAAATATAATGTAATAGCTGTTATTACCTTGAATAAAGCTAAAGAACATGAAAATGATGATGCGTATATGACCTATTTTTAATCTTAATTTCTTGGGGTATTGGATTTTAATAATCCCAAGTTTCACTAATTGGCCGGTAATAATCACAACTTCAAAAATTGCCTACAACAGTCCCAACTTGTAAGATTTTGGCCACCAATGATCCTTTGCTAACTGGGTTATAACCCAGTTAGTTTTGAGAAGCGGAGAAGATTACAGGAGGTCGGAGATGATTGGTGGTGGTCTCGTTTGGTGGTTTCAGGGGTAAAACGGGTCGCCGGAATAAGTTGCAGGTCACCAGAGTTGGGTATTTTGAACTTCTGAGCAGCGGAGAAGATTACAGGAGGTCGGAGATGATTGGTGGTGGTCTCGTTTGGTGGTTTCAGGGGTAAAACGGGTCGTCGGAATAAGTTGCAGGTCACCGGAGGTGGTGATGGTGCCACATCAGTATCCCAGTTAGCAAAGGATCATTGGTGGCCAAAATCTTACAAGTTGGGACTGTTGTAGGCAATTTTTGAAGTTGAGATTATTACCGGCCAATTAGTGAAACTTGGGATTATTAAAATCCAATACCCCTAATTTCTTTAAGTTATTTTTTCTTTTTTATTTCATTAATTTGATGCATTTACAACAACCAAGAAACGAACAAATATAGTTTATGTAAAATTTAGGGTAAGAACGGTCCGTTTAAGACATTTGACATTTACTTCGATAAGAGCCTGAAAAGTAAAAAAGATAGAACAAAGCTTTGTTCAAATATAGAAAAGCTTATTGTCATCTAAGGCTAGAGGGTATGGTGATGGTCCATCCTTGGAGGATGATCCGTCACGTAGGCGTCACGTCATAGTCCTCCCAATGATGGTCCATCCTCCTAAAGTAGAGGGTATGAGAGGAGTCATAGTCCTCCCCACCACTTTTATGTTTTTTTTTTTTATAATCTTCTACTTTTTTTTCATTAATATTAAAAAAAAAAAACAATGACTTAATAAAAAAAACAGAGTTAACTAATTTCTAAATTCAAAAATAAAGAACTTTAGGGACCAAACAAGAATTTGATCTAAATCAGAGGACCATATGTGTAATTTACAAAGAATTTGATCTAAAATGAAGGGGGGCCCACCACTAAAAAAAAAAAGAATAAAGAAAGAACCTTGAAAAAAGAACCTGTCTTCTTCACCAACGTTTTTCCGTTCGGTTTATCCGGCGGATTTCCGACAACTCCGATTCAACCCACAACTCAATCCGATTCCTTATTTTTTTTTTAACAGTCAAAAAACGAAGGGAGGCCCACCAGCTTGGACCGTCTTGACCGTCCGTAACTCGACGTCCTCGACGGTGACGGGAGGGGGCGGGATGATTCGACGCCGGCGACGATCCACGACGGGCTGGGCGACGGTTCCATACCGTGCAGCCTAACATAATCACCTAAAACACCTATTAAAAGACAATTTAGCTTTTGAGGTTTTTTTTTTTCCTCCCTCTTTTTTTAGCGGATTAAGCTTAGTTTTATATTAAAAGAATTGTCAAAATAAACAATGTGGAATAATTACTTTTTCAAAATAAACACACTTTTTTACTTTCCTAAAATAGACTCCGGCTAACTTTATCCATCTAAACATCAATTTATGTGCTAAGCCTCATATGTTGATTTATGATTGGCCTAAACACTTTAAAAAGTTGATCAACAATTCAACATTGTCTTTTTTCGTAATTTTCTATGAAAGTTCGGATGCACGTTGTAGGGCCTTATGAAAGTCTTCTTTAATCATAACTAGGGTTATTCATCCGCGCGAGTTGCGCGGGGTAACCCGGGTTAAAAAGATAAAAACGAAAAACAGAACTGGTATTAATAAGAATTGGTATCAATATTGTTCAGACTGTATAAGCATGGATCGTCATGGTTCCGGTACAACAAAAAGAACCTCAATGCAACACCATTTTAAACAAAACTTAATTCAGAGTCTCTTGGGTACAATAACAAAGATAAGTATACCAAAATGAGATTTTAACCACTGATTAAGGTTATGTATATGTTAAGACAATTAACTCTACCAAGCAATTAGTTGACATGTGTCGATATACATACCCTTAGCTACCAGCGCGAGTAGTAACCCTAAATCCTATACTGCTGGATATGTATTATATTGGTTTCAAAACATCCCACAATGTAACCAACTACATTCATGCATAAATTCAACAGTCAAATTGCTATAAAACAATTAAAACCAATCAAGCTAAGACCAAAAATGTTAAGCACGTTAACCTGTTTCCGAGAGCGTGATTTAGCCGCTAAGCCCATAACTTCATTCCTGATCACAAACTGATTACTGTCAGTATAGCCATAGGTGGACCTCCAGAAGCCAAGAAATATAGTTAAAGACTAATTACCGTCTGGTGACCACTTCCTTTTGTTCATTCCCATCTTGAATTAGAGTATTCTGTTTCTATCGGCTCTCAAATCCTTCAAAGAAGTTCAGAAATATGTTCATAAAAAAAATGTCCAATTAACTATTGAACATTAGGAAACTCAAAGAGCGATGATATTACAAAATTACTAAATCCCAAACCTATACCATAGAGCGTAAAGGCTGAATTCTAAGTTCATGGGCTGCATTCAATTCTACCAAATGCAAATAAAAATTAATACCTGCATAGACATTGAAAAAAGTGTCAACAACGTAAGTAAATCTCAATTATAGATAACACAGGTGCTCAGATCGTAATCTATAGCAAAATTAAGCATACGCATATGTAATATGTACCTGTTCAATAGACAGTTTAGTGGCTATTTTGCAATCCGATTCTGGACTTAAAAACACACAACAGTTGTTAAATTAAAGAAAAAACATGTCAATCCCATAACTTTTTACTGCTTACCATGAATTTTAGGTAAACTTTTTACTGTTGTATGTTTCGAATTCTATTGTTTCATCAATTTACCCCTCTACAAGACATGTTTATATAAATAAACAACACCCGACCATAAAAACAAATACACATCAAAATGCACAAAACAAATTTTATCACCAGTAGTGTCTCCAGTCAGTCGTCTTCAATCATCATCCTCACGGCTTTGGTTAGTAGCTAACAAACTCATCAAGCTTGTAAACAATGAGTGATCAATTTTTTTTAACCACAACTGAAATACGAATACGAATACATAAAACAACAAAAATTTGTAAAGAAAATGAGATGGAACAAATATGAGGCTCAGATCTGTAAACAGTTGAACAAAAAGGATACATCTGTCATGGCTACATACTTACCGGTTGCCATGTGAAAGCAGAGTCAAATCAGATTTTCATTTTTTCACTTTCACATGACTGGCCCGGTTGCCCCGGCAAGATGGCGTAAAATCTCTTCTTTGCTCATATTCACTAAGGAGCATTGAAACTCATCATCATAGCCCCTTTCAAAATGGATCATATTTTCATCTTCAAGAAACATCATATGATAACCTGGAACTTAATCCATGAATTTTATCTCCCACGGTAGGCATAACAACAACAACCACTTATTTAACCGAAAGATTTCGGAAAACAACCATACACATTCCAGATATGGGACCAATGAGTAATCAAAATTTGGGAAAAACAATTATGAGGCTCAGATGTGTAAACAATCGAGCAAAGAGGATAAATCCGCCATGGCTGCATACTTATCGGTTGCCATGTGAAAACAGAGATGAATCACATAACCATCCGGTTGCCCCGCCAAGATGCGGAAAATCTCACATTTGCTAGAATTAACTCAGATGCATTGAAACTCATCATCATAGCCTCTTTCAAAATGGATATTATTTCCATCTTCAATAGACAAAATATAAAAATCTTTAACTTACCCATGTAATTTATTCTAATAAACAACAATAATCATATCAGCAACAACACACTAAATCTGTGTGATTTTGTGTGTGTATCAGATGAAGGGTTGTTGGTGAATTAAGAAAATCATGGGCGTCAAAGAAGGATGGCTGACTTGAATTAAGTCAAAATCGGGCTTGATTGAAAAGGGCAACCACCCTAAGAAACCATCCCCTCTGAAATAGCCTCATTTCTTTGTTCATCTGAGGTGAAGGTTAGATTACAGAGTAGATCAATGGCTGCACCACAATCCGTGTTGCCAACATGCAATAGAAATAGGCTTACCGGAAGTGGATGGAACCCTAACCGCTTGACCACCGCCTCATCGCTCTCCGGCACAAACCATGTTCGCGGCCGCCAAAGACTACCGCAACGACAATAATTCCGTGGCAAACCCTACTCTGGGCCACCAAAGACAACCGCCGCCACAATGATCAAAACTCCGTCGTCAAATGTTGATGATGACGACGAGCAGGTTGGGATACCGGCGGGACCTTCGTTATCATCGGCCCCTCTCTCTCTCTCTAACACAGCTTTCTGTCTCCACTACATTCTCAATCTCACTGTATTCTCTCCCTTTTCCAGGTTTAGAACTGTTGGACAAGCGAATTACAAAACTGCCATCACACTGTTAATTACGTTTGGTTTTTAATAGTATATATATGGTATAATACACTGATTATATAGTAATTCAATACTTCACATATGAAAAGAATACGCGTTGGGTTGACGTTGGGTTGACCTTAAATTGCACACGGCTAAACTACCATCTATATATAATATATCCACCCTCTACATTCAGTACATCCCACCCCACCGGCAAAAATTTTCTTCTTCCGGCTAAAAATGAGTAACAAAAACAAGTCACCAGCTCCCTCCAGTTCAAGCCTATGTTTAGACATTAACGATTACACGAACCTCGTCAAATATGGACAAGGACCACCCTTACCTTATCTAGAGCAAACTACATATGGTGCTACCCGCGATATGTCAGAAGATTGGTCTGGCAAAGGCTATGATTCTAGTACACAGCGACGGCCCAGACTCTCCGGCGTTTCTGCACGAGATCGAAAGAACAAAGGAAAATCCGATGGCATGGAGACAGTTAACCCGGAGGCACACTACGTGGAGAAAGATGGTCCTAAGAATTGTATTTGTGTGATACTGTGATCAGTTTCTTGCAATCTTTGAGAAAATAAAAAATTGATTTGTATTTTTCTTCATCGGATTTATTTATGATTTGTAAATCTTGCTTTTAAGTTTTAGATCGTTGACAGAAACAACAGTTTTATTTGATAAGTTATTTTGGTCAAGGTTTTGATAACACCTGTAATTTAGAGATTACATGTTTATTGTTAGAAGATGTATCGTGGGGTTGGACGAATCGGATTTAAAACAGTTTTAAGATGAAAAAGGTGTAGTTAGGTGGCCTCATGTGGCCACTCATGCCATGCTTGGTAAAACGGGCTCTTAAGGAGTCTTGTGAGGTATTATTGAGGCTTTTATAAAAGGGAAAATAACTAAAAGACGATTAAATTTTGGGTAAATTACACTTTTCGTCTTTTATGTTTGTACCGGATTACAACGGATGACCTTTAACTTCAATAATTACAGTCATAATCCTTTATTTGAAAAACTCGTTACATCTTTCATCCTTTAGCACTAACTATGTTGAAGATTTTAATCAAGTCTATATATATAAGGGCACTTTGGTCTTTTTACCAATCTAATTAAAATAGAAAATTAAATTAAAAAGGAAAAAATATCAAACGACGAATCACAACTTCCCCAAATTATATTCACTAAATTGGATCAAATAACCCTACCCTTTGTCTACTTCTACAAAACTTTTCATCGAATGATTCTATGAACAAATCACCACCATTAATGGCGGAATCAACCACAATTCAATCATCTGCCACCACCCCACCACTCCCATATCTGAGTTGCCCTCCAACTGTTCGATCCTTGGCCTCAAAGAAAACGATGAACACATTGGCTGGATCGAATCAGTACCCACTGAATGTGATTCTTCAATTGAGTTCCAAACGTATTGATCAAGCACTCGAAATTTGATAAAGGTAGAAATCCCCTTTCCAATATGAGTTTCAACACCCTATTTCAGGTGTAACACCTCGTAAAATAACGTCCAATGATGTATCGACACGTGTGCTAAACCCTAACAAAGTCAAACGTTGAATTTGAGGGACTAATTTTGCGAAAAATCGAAAACTTTGAATGCGAAAGGACTAAAAGTGTCAACACGCTTAACATAAGCCTCTGAATGACGTTACACAATATTCAGATTCACAAATAAGCCACTTGTTGGTCGAAAGGAACCGTTTGCTTAATTATTTGAAAGTTTGCGCGTCGAAGGGTTAAAAGCGTCAACATGTAAATTCTTACCTCTGAGTGACCTTTTAACAAACCGAGAGCTTCATGGTGTGTGATTATAATCTCGCGAATACCCGATATTGGCCATCTAAGGCTTTTATGCCTATAAGTGGCGTTACGCGCAACTTTGCAAGTTAAAGGGGTTAAAAGCATCAATATGTTTAATTATACCTCTGAATGACCTTTTAACGAAACCGAGGTATTATAAAGTGCAATTATACTCTCGAGAATGCTTAATATGGATTACATAGGACTTTGATGTTATTAAACGATAATACGCGCAAGTTTGCACGTTAAAGGGACCAAAAGCGTCAACTTCTAAAAATATACCTTTGAGAGGTCATTTAAGCAAACTGGAGCATCGTGTTATTCGATTATACTCTCGGGAATGCCTAACGTGGGTTACGAAAGGCTTGGATATCATTAAACGACATTTCGCGCTACTTTGTGTGATTAAGGGACTAAAAGCGACAACTAGCAAAACTACGCTTTTGAGAGACATTTTGAACGCACCAGAAACTTCGTAATGTTCGTTCATACCCTCGAAAGTATTTAATAATAGCCATGTAAGAATTCTATACCGTTTCGCGATGATGCGCGCGAATTCGCGAAACTACATTTTATTATGAACTGTGAATGGAACTGGAACTTCGTAAGGATCAATTAACTTCCGAGTGTGCCTAAGGTTGGCCGTATGAGGTTTTGTACCTTATATTAACATATTATTTATGAAACAAGAAAGTTATGTGCAATATGTGTCGAAAATGAAACTTAGTTTATGCGTAAATGATGTCAGGGACTAAAGCAGCTTATTTGCCAAACTTGGGATGGCTGGGTTGGGTGAGTAGCAGGCCGTGAAGCCCACAGGGTTTGCTGTCTCGGGCCGCCAGCCCACAAACAACAGCAGCAACATTTTTGTTACTGTTTTAAGTTGTTTCGTGCACTTTAAAAGCTGAGTAGAAGACTTCAGGGACCGAAACAGCAATTGTGCCAAACTTGTAGATCTGGGCCGATGTCTTGGTGGGCCGCGTAGTCCACTTGGGTTGCCTACGCGGGCCGCGACCCAGTTACAACAGCATCAACTAGTTTATTTTTTGATGGTTTTTGCAAATTCTTGTTTCCACTCCCAATTAAAACCATCTAACAAAGCTGTGGACTTGTTATACTGTTTTTAAAAACCAGATTACACCTGTAATCATCCTATGGATTCCCTAAATACTTGTCAAAATCTTGTTCAATTCAAGAAACTATAAATAGGAGTGAACACCCACCTTGAACACTTGCACTTTTCATTCAATCAGCTATATCTCTCAATCTAAGAGGATCCTGAACTTTTGGGAACCTCCTTTCAGTCCATAGGACCGTTTATAAGTGTCCTTTCGTGACTAGTTTGTTTTATTTGGCGATTAAAGCCAAAAAGTCAAGTGTTTACGATAAACGCTTTGACTTTTAGCTAGACCATAAACGGTCGAGCCATTGTTCGCAACGAAAGTCGCAAAAGTAGACTTTTGCTTTGACTTTCAGTTCTGACCCGATTTAGCTTAGTTTAGTTATGCCTTAGGGTTCCTTTGTGACCATATTATATGTAAGCATAACCCTCAGAGGTTATACTACATGGTCCCATGGAAATCATAGTTCATTATATGTTTCCGTTAAATGCTTAAAAATTGACTATTATGCCCTTTTGGTATTAAAACGAGATTTTTGAAAATGTGAGAGGACAAAAAGTTTTATTACTGATATGTATGTCCTAAAAATTTGACATCAGTTTATGGTCTAAAATAAAAGTTATGCAAGATATCGTAAAACAAAAGCTTTTTGTTAATTAAATTGCATTCTTGACGTAAATCATATTTAAACCCAACTTTTGGCACCAAACTTTCTACCCACTGTTATAATATAATATTTAGGGATTTTTGGAAATTTTTGTCGAATTTTATATTGACCATAGCATAGAGTTCTAGCATAAATTCGGTAATTGACGATAAAGACCTTTTTGTTAATAAAATGAGTTTAACATATGATATGCATACCAAACATTTTCCTACTGATATCATATGTTAAATAAAATATTTTAAACACTTGAGACTGATCAAAATCTCAGATTTCCTTAAACAACCCGAATATCGTCAAATACCAACTTTTATGCGAAATAGGCGCATAGTATGGTTTAAAACCATATTTAGCACCTAAGACTTGTTACCTACTGATTTTAAAAATAATTTTTTATACTTTAACAGTAAGTATAAGTCTTGAACTCAGATTTCCAAATTTGACCTTAAAAGCATATGTGAAATGACCAAAATGCCCATGCGGTGCATAGTTTGGCCATAAATGATAAACCTCACATATGTATGATATCCTACTGATGTAACTTGATAAAATTAATATTTTTACTGTATATTTTAGACCAGAACCTCAGGTTGCTATTTAGCCTCTTTTATAAACTTTAAAATGACCAAAATACCCTTACGGGGCTTAAATTGGTTTTAAATTCATTTTGGACACAATGGAAGATATCCTACTGATATCACAACATATTTTAAGCATAATAACTTATGGAACTTGTACATGACTCATCCGGTTACCCGTCATGCATATACGCGTTTGGTACGGTTTATGTAACTAGTTTGCATAAATTAGCCGAAACGGGTCAAACCTTATCATTTTTACTTCCAATTCCAGAATGTATTTAGTTTACCCATTTTATACAAGTCTTCATACTTGTTGGGTCTAAATCACATTCTAATCCGGTCTTCGCTTAATCTTGCGTTTTGAGCCGTAAACCTTTCTTAAAAACTAACCGGTCTAAGTTAAAACTTAAATAAGACCCGTTAGGAATCTAAGAGGTTAATTAAAACCTTCATTCCAGATTAGGAGCCGAGTAAAAGGTACTTGCACTTGCTGATTAGAATATAAGGCTGAGAATAAATTACATTTTAGCTTAGGTTAATACTTTTAACTTATTTTCCGTTATACGGGCTTGGGATACGGTATTATAATAATACCGCTTGGTCGGGTATGAAATCATTTAATCGGATTGTGATTAATAAATTTACATAACCCGTTTTAATCTGTTTTGTTTGATACAAAGCCTTTTGGGGGGGTTAATGACCGTGTCCTGGATATCCTCGGCTCATTCATTTGAAATGGCCACGGCTTAAGCACGGGGTGTAGGCATACACCTGACAGTTGCGTATGTATAAACGATATCTCGCTCGTGAGGAAACTTCTTGTGGGCCTATACTTGTGGCGTGTCTATTAATCTTGTACCGGCTCTTCTATTCCGGCCTTGAATGGACGACAAATATATAAATCCGCATAGAAGATTATTTTAAATAATTGTCCGAAGTTTTAAAAGATTTTGTGTCTTGTGCATCCAAACCAATTTTATAAATACTTTTCAAAAGAGTCAGTTAATTGTATTTACCAGTGTAACCTTTTCAAAAAGATTAAGTGCAGGTACTACGCGTAATGGGCTGGAAACTCCTGAGTATTAGTATTGCAAGCTTTTAATACTTAAAGTCTGTTGAACAATATTTACTTCCTGTTTTGATACGCCTGTGGATCCACTTACAACCGTTGTGTAATATTTTATTATACTTTCGATTCGGTTTGTATTATTACTTTAGACTTCCGCTGTGCATTAAACTGTGATTATTTGACTATGATGATATCAACTACGTCACAATACTCCCCACCGGGCCCACCGGTAATACGTGGAAATATCGGGGTGTGACAGGTTGGTATCAGAGCCAACGTTTGAGTGAATTAAACACTAGTCTTTAGTGTTTAATCTCAAATGACACAGTAGCATATTCCTTAGACTTTTTGAGTCTAGACTTAACATAGGAATACTCTCATCCCTATTAAGTAAACATTGTTTTTGATTTTATGTGTTTTGAATATGTAACCAAACAAAGAAGCCGTTGATGGAAATTCTCTACATTCGAAGCCTAGAAATGCCGAGCTTCGTACCACGGCTAGGATAAGCGTGCAACCAGTTGGAGGAAAGACCTTTATGGACCTATTCCCAAAATTAAACATGTTTAAACTCTTAACCAGATTTCGGAGTCCATACCAGAAGGTCCCTGCGGCTCCCACATTGAAGATGATACATTTGGATACTATTAATCCCTATTTTCTATCTCCGAATTTTGGAATTCCAGACTTGGACTATACCAGTCAAAACCCAATTCGTGATCCATGACATTTTTTTAAAAACCATTGAATCCTTGGATTCTATTTATGCGACGGATTAGGATTTGAAATATTTACTTTATTTACTAAAGATTTTCAGTGTCGCTACCGCGTACGATTAATAAAGAAGAAAAATAATCGGAATAAAGCAAGGAAGACATTAGAAAACCCTTCTTCTATTATATTTCATTTTCCTTTAAGTCCCTGTATGGGCATTTGATTATTGTAGTCCTTTGTGGACGTATTATTTCATCATAGTCCTTATAGACTTACCTCTTTTGATAAGACTCCATATATATACGTTTATCTATTATAGTCCCTTTAAGGACATTATATTTCAATATAATCCTTTCGAGAACATTATATTTCAATAATAGTCCCTTCGTGGGCATCATACTTCAAAATGGTCATTTCATGGACATTATACTCCATTGTAGTCCTTATATGGACGTGTAATTTCAATAAAATCTTTTTGTAAACATGTTATTTCATTAAAAATCTTTTGTAGACATGTTATGTCATCAAAGTCCCCTTTTCGAATATAATAATTCATTAAAATCCTTTTGAGGACATATCGTTTCACTATAATCCCAATGTTAACATAACTTATAGTCCCTATATGGACTTATATTTTCTTTTCCGTTCCCGCGTGGACTAGCATTACTTTAGAGTCCATATAAGGACCTATCTAATCTAAATAGTCCCAGTTTGGACATTTGTTTATTATAATCCTTATATGAACATATCTTTCGATTTGAGTCCCTGTGAGGACATCTGATCAGCAATGTCCTTTGTGCGCATGTTGTACCAATATAGTCCTTTTTATGGACACAATATTTCATTAAAATCCCTTTTGGGGATATGTTATCTCTAATTAGTCCTTTCGTCGACACGAGATTCCATTATAGTCCCTTAGTGGACATGATATTTCATTATAACCTCTTTGTAGGCATGACATTTCGTTATAGTCCCTTCATGGGCAAACTGTTTCAATATAGTCCTTATACGGACTTATATTTTCCTTTTTAGCCCTCTGTGGACAAATAGGATACTAAAAGTCCTGATAAAGGCACTATTGTAGATTTCTTAATGATTTATGGAAAGTTTTGAAAATTTTATATAGGTATTCATTTCGTCCTTTATCAAACAATAGTATCAATTTTATTCACGCTTTATCGATTTGCTAAATAATTTCAAAAGATCTTCCTAACGGTATAACCTAGCCAATATGTCAATATAGACATGCTATGATGGTAAAACTCTCTTAAGACAATTAATCCTTGTTAACATCTAAGAATATGTTAACACTCCTGGCAGTGTGACTTGAGAAACCACACTAGCCGTCAAGGTATTTGGACTATGTCCAAGCCTTAAAGCCTGTATGATCGAATTAGATCATGGCAAGTATCATCAATGTGATGATCATACCATAAACATCCGTTAGAGATAAAACGCCTATGGGCTATACTTGTTGACCCTTAAGACAACGACAGTTGTGGTCTATGACCCCCTGTCTAAGGATATTGGACTATGTCCAAGCATAATAGTCTATATGATCAATGTGAACATGACTAATATAATCTAATACGATGATCACGTTATTTAACATCCCTTAGTGATGTTTTCGCCTACGGGCCATATTATATTGTCTATTGTGACAAAGACAGTGGTGATCTTCTATGATTCCCTGTCCAAGGTGGTGAGCTATGCTCAAGCCTCATAATCTATATGATCAGTGCAATCAAGACTAATATTATCAAAAAGATGATCACGTTTAATATCCTTATTAATGTTTTGCCTATGGGCTGTATATTATATTGTCCATTAGTGACATTGACAAATGTGACCGTTATGGTTTACCGCCCTAGGTGATGGGCATTGCCCAAGCCTTATGGTCTATGAGATCGATAAGATCATTACTAATATCCTTAATTACAATAGTTATATAAATATATGTATAAACATCCATTAGTGATGTCCAATTATTTGCCTATGTGGCAAAATAAATCGTCTTTCAAAGGCAATGACAGTTTAGTCTACGACTTACTGTCCATAGGTAAAGAACTACGTTCAAATCTTAAATCCCCTAATCTAATAAGATTGCCGCTTATATATTAATGTCCTCTGTGACAGGCTTTTTGTACCATATCCTATATGTCCTTTGCGGCAAAGTCTTCGTGCCTTATGGCTATTATTGTCCTTCGTGACAAGCCTATGTGTTATATTTATATGTCCTTCTTGACAAACTCATGTTTCATAATTTAGAAGCCCATGTGGCAAGGTTTTGAGCTATTTAAAACCGTCAATATGATAAGGACAATTATGACATTGTGATCCCCTGTCAAAAAGGTAATGGACTTGATCCAAACCCTAAATGTTATTGATGGACCTTTTGTGACCTAGGCTAAATATAAATGTTATACATTCAAATAACATTTATTAGAAATATTCATACCCTATTAGCCTGTATGGTATAATGATACCATGGTTAGTGTATGTTAGGTCATCAGGATGATGACTAGCTGTTGTAGTACAACTAAGAAATTGTTTCATTTGATATTAGGGACCAAGTCTCGAGTATGGCAAACTCGGATAAGACAACCAACAATCGCGTCATTGATAAAGCGACACATGCTATTGATGCTACAATTGTGAACCTCAAAATTTACAGAGATGATCTCCAAGCTATACGCAGTTGTTGGAAAAGCTATGAGAAAGATCATGAAAAAGTTCAAAGAACCCAATGCTACTTGCTCCAAATCTCATTTAAAACCACACTTCTTTACTCATGAAAAGGATTTTGTTCTTGCCTCGAATGCAAAGAATGAACCAAAAAGGAAAAGGAAGGAGGATAACTCCCAGATTTCTAAGATAAAGGGTAAGATTGAACTCAATAAGAACCAACAAAAGTCCAATAAGAAACCTGTATGCAGGACCTGCCATAAAAGGCACTAGGGACAATGTCTAATGGAACAAAGGTTAAAGCAATGTGGCGTCTGTAAACGAACTGGTCATCAGTCTCACGAATGTAGGGACATAAAGGACGTAGTCTGTTTCGGCTGTGGCGAGAAAGGCCACATCAGGACTAACTGTCCTAAAACTGTCAAAAGGGGTATAGCTAAGCTTGGAAAGGCTAAGAAAGGAAACGCCTGAATTACCAAATGAATGCCAGAGACAGTACATATCATTAATATCATCAGGTACATACCTTATCATTATCAACGATATTTTCTGCTAAGCGTCTTGATTTAATTCGGGGAATAATAAGTCTTTCATAGATCATAAGCTTAGCAAACTTTTAAAATTCCCCATAAGAAGTCCAGATATTAAGTATAAGGTAGGACTTACCGACGATAATCTTAGAAACCGCTTCTTGTATTCTCGTCGAATAATCTTCATACATAAGATCTGGAGTACTCTATCTTCAGATGGAGTACGACAATATATGTTATTTTATTTTTGTTATCTCAGTGATTTCTATCAACTGCGAATGCCCGATTATGCCTGATAAAAGCGCCATTTGAGGATTGGCGTATCCTAGTGTGTCCCGTAGATTGCTTCCATGCCTGATCAGTATGGAGGTTTAATGCACGGAACCACTGAGATATTCCAATGGTTATATTGTACAAAAGTCAACTAATGGTATTCAAAGAAGATATCCAGTATAGAAATGTCCAAATAGATGTCACTAATTAAGGCGTCCGTGCATTCATAAAGAAAAATATGTCATTTATATGGCACGAATAGCGGTAGATAAACTGAAGCCTGAGATTCAGAATATCTTTGTTATCTCTGTAAATCTTGATTGTCTCCTTCATAGAACTACCCTGCTTACCCTTGAGAGGCAAATAGAGTTAAGAATAATATCCCGCTAAGGGCTGCATTATTGTGAAAGATTCATATTGACTAGTGTCAACTGTAATAGGAAGATTGAAACTCTAATTAAATGAGTTTTAAGATAAGGGTTCATAAAGCCCAATTCATAATTCTGAGAGCTCCGGTGTTATTAATTAAGAAAGACGGTTCAATGTGCTTATGCATTGATTACCACAACCCTACTAGGTAACGATTAAGAATTTCCATTAGCTGCCCAGAATCGTCGATTGGTTCGACTAACTATGAGGTTAGCTATTCTTTAAGATTGGCTTAAGCAGTAGTTGCAATGACTATCTCACCTTATATAAGCTCTCCTATAACCGATGGTTGTTATATAAGTACCAAGGTTGTTCCTTTGGGGACCTTGTATAGATGGAATGTCAAAAGTCAGTTTGATGGACAGGACTTGGTAAGTCCAATTATCAGAATCTGAAGCTACCCTAAAGACAATGGATAAGATTATGCAAATAAGTGATCGTCTGAAAGCTGCCAGTAATCGACGGAAAAAAAATCAATGATTGATGAAAGTCACAAACCTCTTAAGTTCTTAATAAGGAATAAGATTCAACTGAAAGTATCACCTTAGAAGGGTGTGCCGAATTTTAATTTAAAAGGGCTAGTTAAGCTCTGGATATATAGGATCATTCGAGAGAATCGAATATATCAAGATCAGTAGCCTATAAGCTAAAACTTACCTAAGGAACTTGATGGTAGTCACAGTGTGTTCCACATTGATGATTTGAGGATATGTCTAGCCGTTAAGTCGATAGCATTATGATGTCCAGATTAATGAAAACTTATGGTTTGATGAGAAACCAGTATCGATTAAGGATCGACAGGATTAAAAGCTCCAAAAGAAAGCATGTACCTATTGTAAAGGTAAAACAGAATACCGTTGGGGCCCCGAATATACACGAGAGGTCGTATTCACTTTGTAACAAAAGAACTCCTATCTTTTAGCAAATCTCAAGGTCGAGATTTCTTTTAAGGGGGTGAGGATGTAACACCTTGTAAAATCACGTCCAATGATGTATCGACACGTGTGCTAAACCCTAATAAAGTCAAACGTTGAATTTGAGGGACTAATTTTGCGAAAAATTGAAAACTTTGAATGCGAAAGGACTAAAAGTGTCAACACGCTTAACATAAGCCTCTGAATGACGTTACGCAATATTCATATTCACAAATAAGCCACTTGTTGGTCGAAAGGAACCGTTTGCTTAATTATTTGAAAGTTTGGCGTCGAAGGGTTAAAAGCGTCAACATGTAAATTCTTACCTCTGAGTGACCTTTTAACAAACCGAGAGCTTCATGGTGTGTGATTATAATCTCGCGAATACCCGATATTGGCCATCTAAGGCTTTTATGCCTATAAGTGGCGTTACGCGCAACTTTGTAAGTTAAAGGGGTTAAAAGCGTCAATATGTTTAATTATACCTCTGAATGACCTTTTAACGAAACCAAGGTATTATAAAGTGCAATTATACTCTCGATAATGCTTAATATGGATTACATAGGACTTTGATGCTATTAAACGATAATACGCGCAAGTTTGCGCGTTAAAGGGACCAAAAGCGTCAACTTCTAAAACTATACCTTTGACAGGTCATTTAAGCGAACTGGAGCATCGTGTTATTCAATCATACTCTCGGGAATGCCTAACATGGGTTACGAAAGGCTTGGATATCATTAAACGACATTTCGCGTTATTTTGTGTGATTAAGGGACTAAAAGCGACAACTAGCGAAACTACGCTTTTAAGATACCTTTTGAATGAACCAGAAACTCCGCAATAATCGTTCATACCCTCGAAAGTATTTAATAATAGCCATGTAAGAATTCTATACCGTTTCGCGATGATGCGCGCGAATTCGCGAATTAAGGGGTTAAAGGCATCAACGCGCGAAACTACACTTTAGTGTGAAGTGTGAATAGAACTGGAACTTCGTAAGGATCAGGTAACTTCCGAGTGTGCCTAAGGTTGGCTGTATGAGGTTTCATACCTTATATTAACATATTATTTATGAAACAAGAAAGTTATGTGCAATATGTGTCGAAAATGAAACTTAGTTTATGCGTAAAAGATGTCAGGGACTAAAGCAGCTTATCTGCCAAACTTGGGATGGCTGGGCTCGGTGAGTAGCAGGCCGCGAAGCCCACTGGGCTTGTCGTCTCGGGCCGCCAGCCTACAAACAACAGCAACAACATTTTTGTTACTGTTTTAAGTTGTTTCGTGCACTTTAAAAGCTGAATAGAAGACTTCAGGGACCGAAACAGCAATTGTACCAAACTTGCAGATCTGGGCCGACGTCTTGGCGGGCCGCGTAGCCCACTTGGGCTGCCTACGCGGGCCGCAACCCAGTTACAGCAGCAGCAACTAGTTTATTTTTTGATGATTTTTGCAAATTCTTGTTTCCACTCCCAATTAAAACCATCTAACAAAGCTGTGGACTTGTTATACTGTTTTTAAAAACCAGATTACACCTGTAATCATCCTATGGATTCCCTAAATACTTGTCAAAATCTTGTTCAATTCAAGAAACTATAAATAGGAGTGAACACCCACCTTGAACACTTGCACTTTTCATTCAATCAGCTATATCTCTCAATCTAAGAGGATCCTGAACTTTTGGGAACCTCCTTTCAGTCCATAGGACCGTTTGTAAGTGTCCTTTCGTGACTAGTTTGTTTTATTTGGCGATTAAAGCCAAAAAGTCAAGCGTTTACGATAAACGCTTTGACTTTTAGCTAGACCATAAACGGTCGAGTCATTGTTTGCAATGAACATGGCTACGTAATCGTAATTAGGTAGGTGTTAAACCCTCTAAAGGGAACCCCCTAATTATCACGTTTACTTAGTTAATTGTTGGGTCAAAGTAATTAAAATAAAAGTCAAACGAGTCAGTTTTTAAATAAAATTCATAACTAATGATATAGAAACTATAAAATCAGTTTTGTCATTTTAATAAATTGGTAAATATTAATTGAACATATCTAGGCATGTTCAACCCGACAATTCTAAGTTTAGGATCGGTTCGCAACCAAAAGTCGCAAAAGAAGATTTTTGCTTTGACTTATAGTTCTGACCCGATTTAGCTTAGTTTAGTTATGCCTTAGGGTTCCATTGTGACCATATTATATGTAAGCATAACCCTCTGAGGTTATACTACATGGTCCCATGGAAATCGTAGTTCATTACATGTTTCCGTTAAATGCTTAAAAATTGACTATTATGCCCTTTTGATATTAAAACGAGATTTTTGAAAATGTGAGAGGATAAAAAGTTTTATTAATGATATGTATGTCCTAAAAATTTGACATCAGTTTATGGTCGAAAATAAAAGTTATGCAAGATATCGTAAAACAAAAGCTTTTTGTTAATTAAATTACATTTTTGACGTAAATCATATTTAAACCCAACTTTTGGCACCAAACTTTCTACCCACTATTATAATATAATATTTAGGGATTTTTGAAAATTTTTGTCGAATTTTATATTGACCATAGCATAGAGTTCTAGCATAAATTCGGTAATTGACGATAAAGCCCTTTTTTGTAAATAAAATGAGTTTAACATATGATATGCATACCAAACCTTTTCCTACTGATATCATATGTTAAATAAAATATTTTAAACACTTGAGACTGATCAAAATCTCAGATTTCCTTAAACAACCCGAATATCGTCAAATACCGACTTTTATGCAAAATAGGCGCATAGTATGGTTTAAAACAATATTTAGCACCTAAGACTTGTTACCTACTGATTTTAAAAATAATTTTTTATACTTTAATAGTAAGTATAAGTCTTGAACTCAGATTTCCAAATTTGACCTTAAAAGCATATGTGAAATGACCAAAATGCCCATACGGTGCATAGTTTGGCCATAAATGATAAACCTCACATATGTATGATATCCTACTTATTTAACTTGATAAAATTAATATTTTTACTGTATATTTTAGACTAGAACCTCAGGTTGCTATTTAACCTCTTTTATAAACTTTCAAATGATCAAAATACCCTTACGAGGCTTAAATTGGTTTTAAATTCGTTTTGGGCATAATGGAAGATATCCTACTGATCACAACATATTTTAAGCATAACAACTTATGGTACTTGTACATGACTCATCCGGTTACCCGTCATGCATACGCGTTCGGTACGGTTTATGTAACTAGTTTGCATAAATTAGCCGAAACGGGCCAAACCTTATCATTTTTACTTCAAATTCCAGAATGTATTTAGTTTACCCATTTTATGCAAGTCTTCATACTTGTTGGGTCTAAATCACATTCTAATCCGGTCTTCGCTTAATCTTGCATTTTGAACCGTAAACCTTTCTTAAAAACTAACCGGTCTAAGTTAAAACTTAAATAAGACCCGTTAGGAATCTAATAGGTTAATTAAAACCTTCGTTCCAGATTAGGAGCCCAGTAAAAGCTACTTGCACTTGCTGATTAGAATATACGGCTGAGAATAAATTACATTTTAGCTCAGGTAAACAATTTTAACTTATTTTCCGTTATACGGGCTTGGGATACGGTATTATAATAATACCGCTTGGTGGGGTATGAAATCATTTAATCAGATTGTGATTAATGAATTTAAATAACCCGTTTTAATATGTTTTGTTAGATACAAACCCTTTTGGGGGGTTAATGACCGTGTCCTGGATATCCTCGGCTCATTCATTTGAAATGGCCATGGCTTAAGCACGGGGTGTAGGCATACACCTGACAGTTGAGTATGTATAAACGGTATCTCACTCGTGAGGAAACTTCTTGTGGGCCTATACTTGTGGCGTGTCTATTAATCTTGTACCGACTCTTCTATTCCGGCCCTGAATGGACGACAAACATATAAATATGTATACAAGATTATTTTAAATAATTGTCCCAAGTTATAAAAGATTTTGTGTCTTGTGTATCCAAACCAATTTTATAAATACTTTTCAAAAGAGTCAGTTAATTGTATTTACCAGCGTAAACTGACGTATTTTTCAAAAAGATTAAGTGCAGGTACTACGCGTAATGGGCTGGAAACTCCTGAGTATTAGTTAAAGAGTCTTGCAAGCTTTTAATACTTAAAGTCTATTGAACAATACTTACTTCCTGTTTTGATCCGCCTGTGGATCCACTTACAACCGTTGTGTAATATTTTATTATACTTTCGATTCGGTTTGTATTATTACTTTAGACTTCCGTTGTGCATTAAACTGTGATTATTTTACTATGATGATATCAACTACGTCACAATACTCCCCACCGGTAATACGTGGAAATATCGGGGTGTGACATCAGGATGCGGCGAACCCTAACCCAGTGGAGAAGTCGATCCCTGTTAGTTTAGGGGTTTTTCATGATTCACCTAGTGCTTATGCTCCTATGGATGTTGAATCTATGGCCGCTGATGTTAATGGGTTGCAACACTATCTCCGGCACAGCCGCCGTGGTGCCAGCAGAAGCAGAAATGGTGAAAATCTTCTCTTATTAGATGAAACAGAGATCTGGGTATTTGGGGTTTTGTATTTCGATCCAAAATATAAGAAAGGCGACAACTTGGAACAAGGGTTTGGGGATTTGGAGATGAAATAGCCGATCCCTGTTAGTTCAGGGGTTTTTCATGATTCACCTAGTGCTGATGCTTCTATGGATGTTGAATCTATGGCCGCTGATGTTCAGGATGTAGCTGGTAACTTGGTGAAGGGATTGTTAAATTATTAGTTTTTTAATTTAATTTTAATTTTGTATTTTAATTAGATTGGTAAAAAGACCAAAGTGACCTTATATAAATAGACTTAACTAAAATTTTTAACCTAGTTAGTGCTAAAGGATGAAAAATGTGACGAGTTTTTCAAATAAAGGATTGTGACTGTAATTATTGAAGTTAAAGGCTACCCGTTGCAATCCGGTACAAACATAAAGGATGAAAAGTGTAATTTACCCTTAAATTTTTAAAAATAGTTGGTTAAAGCCCCATCCTGAGGCGTCTCACAGAAAAAAAAATAATATCGCTGAAACTTCTTAAAAAATCCTTTCAACATTAACCAGCCATTTCTCGTCACGTGTATAAATTGGCTGTAGTGTAAGACCCTAACTTAAATTATACGATTTTCATATAGATTTCGTCTACAATATTGTAATTACGATTATACATACACTTCAAAATACGAGTTTGGTAAATCTTTTTTTTTAGATTTTACAACTTCTCAATATCATATATTAATATCGTCGTTAAAACTTGACGACGAAACATAACGCGAAAGCTTGATTCTTGATCGTGTTCGATTTTTCGTTAAGCTTGATCGTCATCTGGCACTTTAAGATATACCTACATTTCATAAACCAATGAAATGAGTTAGTTATTTAATGGTTATAACTTTTCGAATTGAATTCGCATGACAAAACAATCAATCAGCAACACTTTTGCCACAAATAGTGACCCTCGCGGGCCGCAAGAGCCTCAGTTACTTTTGTCGCGGGGCGCGACAGCTGTCGCGTTGCGCTACGGTGATCACCCCTTCCCGTCGCGTGACGCGACACTCCCTTTTCGACAGCAAGTTTTGTTTGCAAACATGCATTTTCCAGCCAAACTTAATTTTTACGAAAATGGACATAACTCATGCGTTATTGATCCGTTTTACGATCCGTTTCTTCCTATGTGATCGTAAATTGATTCTCCATCACATGGAGTTAAAATCCGACGTCCGGATTAACAACTTTCTAGGTTTTTAAGCCCTCGGCTTATTATCTTTTTACAAAGTTTTGACCCGTTCATGATTTTATCATACAAACTTGTTTGTTTGATTCAGTTTTCTCATGAACATCATGTTATAACTACTTCCTATTATACAAGGTCATAATCACGGTTTAAATCACGGGTTTTTATGCATTCATAACCTGTTTTGCTTATATGCTTATTTTGACCCGTTAAGGGTATTTAAGAACTTTTAAGCATAAATCACGCTTATTCATTTCTAGCATCAAGTTTCCACATTACTAATCAAATGGTCTTCCACCACAACTATTATTGTGGTGGATTTAATGTGGTATATCATTTATTTCAAGTTCTATCCCTCGGTTTGTCTTTTCACGACAAGACGTATTTTAAGGCATTTGATTCACCAGGATCGTTTTCTTGATTCATCGATCAAGGGCGTTTTGGTCAACTTTGGCCCTTCTTTTACGACGAAGGACTTTAACAACATAATTGACCAAAAATCTTACATCTTTGCTACTATCTTAATTACACATACCTGGCTCGGATCAAAGTATAGATCCGTTTTAATACATTGCTTTAATAATCGCTAATTAATAGCGATCCAATATCCATTCGATATTTACTCCTGTAAGTATATAACTCGACAAATAATCATTAGTCGATATTGTCAAAGGGTAATATTTTCACCTTTTAACCCATTTGGTCTAAATGACCGTTTATCTTTGCGAGATGATATTTATTACCGTCTCATGTACATGACTCGCTCTGGTTTACACCGTACGTTCATATTACTTATAATTTATTTCTTAATTTCTTTTTGACCCATCATGGCTAATGCCATAAGGTGTCTTTCAAACATTAACGATTATCGTCAACACGTGACCGAATTACCATTTTACCCTTATTATTTATTTTGGTTTACCCTATAAGGTAACCATTCAAAACACATTGTCTATTAGTCATTTTATGACTGAATAATCGTATTATTCCTTTTTTTAACCATTAACCATGGTTTATTATTATTTTCTCTTGTTCCGACCCGTATCATGTCGCGTCGGAACATCATAATTCAAACATGACTTTATATTATTCATAACCTATAAAACATATAAGTATTCAATAAAAGATGTAAGCTTTACTTACCTTGCATCCAAATTATGTTTTTCCTTCATACTCTATTCGTTTGACCTGCTTCCTTCCGAAACTTCCACCTAGCTTGTCAAGCGTCAAACTATCATCATAATTCGTAAGATGGTTAGCTTTGTCATTATCAATCACGACTATTCCATCTTACAGGTTTTATGTCAAATTTATCATTCGATGTCAAACTTCCTATTGCCGTAAGTAATTACACGATGTAGCTTAACTACTCGTTTAAGTAATTTGTCAATTATCCGGTAAGCATCATTCTTAAGCTACCGTTTTAACCACTTATTAACCAAGTTCTTGTAATCTTAATTCATTCAATTAACACATGATGATATCAAACATCATTTTAACATGAATCGATCATCATTTTCATTTTCATTTTATCATACAAAACCCAATTCAAAGTAAGTATGATCATATTCTCAAACATGCAATTTGTTCAAGTATTTCCTTATTAGTATCATGTATGATGATTCTAAACACAATGATATCATCAATTTCATCATATGATTAAAACCCACTTATTCTAGTGTGGTAAATTATCTAATCATTCAATTCATGGCGATATATGTATAATTTTCACTTAAGGTTTTGTTCCAAAGCAATTATACATCACTAATTCAGCCATAACTTCTATAATTCATACATAATTCGCGATTATGATGTTTCCTCAAATTTCACAACTTCATAAATCATCAAAGTTTTACATACCTTATGATCCCCTAGCTTGGGTGATCATTAATTCACGTTCAATTGTGAATTTGAGCTTCGTTTAGGCCTTCAATTTGATGATTTTGTATAAATAGGGTTTTGCTCCATGGGAGCTTCCCCTGAATGTCCAGACACACGCACACACTTAGTGTGTGTGTTATTTTGTTTTAAGTTTTTATTATTAAACATTCAAGTTATCCAACTTTGGCCCCTCATGTTTGGTTAGTTATTAAGTAGGCTACAACCTACTTATTTCCAACAATATTCTCTCTTATTAACTAGGTTAAACATTCCTAGTTAACTTAGTGGGTTCGGGGAGATTACAACTAAGTTTATTTTAAGTCCCGTTAACTCAAACCTTTTGTAAACTTTATTTTCTCAAAAATGGTTATTCATCATTTTTTTTTCA